>VDFB02026686.1:0-61192 GCA_007258455.2 Sequoia sempervirens | reverse complement strand
AAATTGGAAAAAAATAATTAGGTTTCAAACTAGTTGAGCTAAGTATAGAATAGGGTAGGACAATATATGTTCCGTGTTACAGTATTTTGTTGTGCATTTCATCTGGGTTGAAGATCTGCTTGTGCGTTTCAGATATGTTGATCAGAGGTTTTCAGTGATGTTATATTCAAAATTTGGTGTGTTGGATTGTTGTGCAGAGGAAGTTGTGTTAACCAGTGTATGAACTATGTATTTCAAAGTTGTTTGGGAGAAATGGTTTTTCTCCTCATTTCTCCGTAGAGTGGTTTCAGGTCTTGCGGATCTGGAAGGATGCTGATAGTGTTTGTATCTTTCTTCAGTTGAAGTTGTTCGAGGTTTGGTGCTTCGGAAGTTAGTTTCTTGAGTCACAGTGTTTGGTAGGGTTGTCTGATGTACTGGGTGTGCACATTCTTCAAGTGAAAGTTGTTGCGAAGGAATTTGTTGGATTTTAGAGTGTTAGTGGAATATTCCGGATTGTGTTCAAGTGACATTTGTTGTCCGCTAGTTGTGTTTGGATTTGAGGAAGCGTATACTTAAGTGTTAATGGTGTTAACATAGGTTCGACCGACCTTGGGTGTTTACACTACTTGTGAAGTTGCTTCAGTGTTTGTGGAAGCGTGGTGTGGCGTGTATGGATGGATTTAGGTCCTAGCTAAGGTGTGTGGTGGTTTGCTTTCATTTCTTTCCACTGCGAGAATGTTTTGGTGCCGACCTAATTTGAATTTGAACGGTTGAGGTGTATAGCTGATCTTGGAGAATGTTTTCAAGGTTGAAGATGGTATAAATAAGTGATGAGTTGTTGAGGGATGCAAAGATAGATAAGTATGATGCGAGTGATGCGAATTGTAGAGTAGTAAGGTGCAAATTTGAGAAGTGCAGTGTGAGCTTTAATGTGCGGTGTCTACAATTCTTCAGTGAGACTGCGAAGGTGTTGGTGATGTTGTGGTGGATTTCTCTATTGCATTGAGATGGATTTCTCATTGTAACTTTCTTCTCTATCTTCTTCTCTATTCTGGCAGTGAGCCTTTCTTTCTTTTGGGCAGTGAGCCCTTTGTAATCGGTATTGATATTACTTTATATTGTGAGCTAATCCTCACCGCGGTTTTTCCCATCTTGGGTTTTCCACTTAAATCTGGTGTTTCATTGTGTATGGTGTTGCTTTGATTCTGTTTCTGTTATTTGCTTTCATGATAAATCATTCTAACAGATTAAGGTTAATTGAATTAATGTGGATCTGAATGTTTGTGAGGGTTTTGAAGTTTTAAGGTGCAACTGATTCATTTCCTCCCCCCCCCCCCCTCAGTTGTCTTGTGCATTCAACACTAACTAGTAACATCCTTTGAGGGGTTTTAATCTTCATCATTCTGCAATAATGCTTTCTATGTTGGCTAAAAATGTTCGTTATGCTGTTTTCTTAGGAAACATATTTTATCCAAATAGGAAATGTAAGTTCTATTCCCTGACCATATCGTCGTAGTTGATTCTGTTTAATAAATAAAATTTTAGTTTTTCTGTTCTTAGCACATTTCAGTCTAGGATGATCTGCTGAAGCATATTGGTAGGGTTGGTGTTCAGGATTATTAATACTGGATAGTCAGAGATAACTATTGATGCCAGGATGGACTTAAATAATTTGGTGCCCAAGTCTATTGCTTTACACTTGCGACAAAGCTCAACCTAATAGTTCTTGACATTGTCCCAACACTTTATTGTGTACTTCAATGCGATCATCATGAGAAACCGATTTATTTGAAAAACCCAAGATTTATTCCTTTTATCATGCATTAGACTGAGTTAAGTCAAATTTATCATATTTAATCATTGTTTGGGAAAACCAAATTTCTTCATTGTTAAATCTAGCGAGGATTAACTTACATTCTGATAGTTGTGCAGATTTTACCTGCGATGGAAGGAAGATCTCCGGAATTCTCTCATTCAGAATCTCCAAGGTCAGAAAGCCCAAATGGTGCTTCAGGTTGTCCTATTCCACGAGTCAGGTATGATTGCAACTTCAATGTTATCAGATAAAGTGGAGTCTGTGTACTGGATGTGCAGGTTCAAAATATGGTTACATTATGTGATTTCTTTTTCGATGGTGACAATGGAGGAACTATATCTAAATAACATAATGTCTTATATTTTTTTAATTGTTTCTGTCCTTTTTAATTCTATTATTTTTCTGTTCTCACTGTTTGAGAAAGTTTAATTTCTTTTCTGATATTATTTTGTCTCTAATCATCTTGGATTGTTCCTGCAGGCTACAGTAACAATATTTCTCATTTCTTTTCAGGCCATCTCTTTTTTGCTTTGCATATCAACTTACCTTTTTCTCTTTTCAGCTCTCATCCTCCTCCTGCATTTGGGTCATCTCCCAATCTTGAAGCTCTCGTTCTAGGTAGTGCTGGTGATGGGGAGACTAATGAGGATCGGATTGTTGCAAGGTATTATTTTTTCTCTTCCTGTCTTGGGCTTAATTGGTGGTTTAAATGTTTCCAATTATGTATGTATGAATATTTTTATACACACATACACATGAGAACACATATATAGAGAGATTTTTAAATATAATTGCAAGATGCAAGGATGATGGAGTGTTTTTTAATACATTAATGTATGTCTTTTAAACCATGGAGTTGTCTTGTATTGATACTAGACATTGAAAGAGGCTTCTCTGTGTCTTCACTAGACAATTACTGGCCCACTCACAATTTCATTAACACTCACCACAAGTCAACCACCTCATATACTTCTCAACTCTTATAGCCTACTCACAATTTCATTAGCGTTTACCACAGTCTATCCATCTCATATACTTCTCAACTCCTATAGTCTCTATTACCAGACTATAAAAAATCACCTTGCAGAGTTACCAAGAGGTAGTATCTTCAGACCAGTCACCCATTAGTCTATTAGATGTATCATTCATCTTTCAAATATTTTTTGTTAGCTCACAGAAGTAATCGCAGTAGCCAATTAAGATACAATTCAATGATAAACAAAGTTAATTACCATAACCTACTTTTATGCAATTAATATTTTAAGGGAAGTTAACTACACAGATGTAATGATAATTGATTCCAATTGTATAAGTGAGTTCCCCATCATTTTCATTGCAAAGTGCCAGACAAGATGGGTGTTGGGCCTAAAATAGGTCTCCATAATATGATGATCCTCTAAACTGGAGAAATACCATGCTAGATGCAACACAATTTATGAATGCCAGTCCCCAAAGCGCCCTGAACCTGTATCATGCCATGAAGCAGTAGGAGATAGAAGCAAGGTAATGAGCAATACTCTTCTATGTAATGCTTCAGAAATTACCAAAAGAAAGCTTACAGTTAGGAATACTTCCTTCTGATTGACTCAGTGCATTATGATTAATCTACCCCTTGGCTTTAGGCACTTTATGAGAGATGATTGTAGGTGAAATCAAGATGGATAGAAGAAAACCTAACTAGAACACAGTAGGGGACTCCAAAGCCTTGGTGGACCTCATTAGTACAACTCCTATACTTGAAATCTTTAAGATCTGCATATTGAATCATCTTCCTCAATGTAAGCTCCTCCAACCCTATGTACTCTTCTTCTTTTTATGGAAGATGTATTTGCAGGAGTAGAGTGAGTGATGTGTGTTATGTTGTTCTAGAAGTGACAAAAGGGGTATCCTATAAATATGAATTTAAACCCTAAATCCAAATTTCAGTTTTAGCTGACATCATTGGCTTGGCTGATGTTCTTGACTAAAACAAAGGCATTGCAAAATGTTGTCATTTGGGTTGATGGTGTTGGCTAGAAATAAACCTTACGGAAAAACAGGGTTAGAAGGAAAATCAAGGAGCTAGTTGGACAAATCTGCAGATATAAAAGTGACATGAAGGAGATATATAGAAGGATAGCTGATGGCACATCTTTCATAAAGTACCCTGAGCTGAACCACAACTGATTGTGGCATCTGGGTGAACATATTCGTAGAGAGATTAATGTGCTAATAAGTAACTCATTGTTGCAATAGCGTTTCGTGAAAAGCATAGTACCACAGATCATGATTTAAAAAAACCTGCGAGTACTTGCAAGTACTTGTCTGGAAAAGCAGCAAATGAGTAACCTTTGGTCAAACTCGGCACTGAGTTTTTACTAAAAATCACCACGAATTTTACAGTAAAAATTGCCAAAAATTGTGATTCAGAGGAAACTTGGCCAAGCGTGAAGGGTAAAAGTGATGTGAAATTTGTTTTTTGATGAACCCTTAAATGTGGATGGACAATTGGGGTGATGGCAAGGGTACGACTTTAGACTGTTTGAGATTTTGTCTGAGTGACAAATTTTGCAAAATTTTAGGCTTTAGACTGTTTGAGATTGCCTTTTGGAGATGCCAAGAATCACTAACAGACGAAGTTCAAATTAGATTGACCCTCCAATAAAATCTTCCACTTAATTACCCCCTGCTGGAATTTTTTCTTCTGTTACGTAAAAGACAAGTTTTTGAACCCTCCAATCTGTATGTCTTATTCAGTTTATTCAATGGCCATCACGAGTTAATATGTTGTTTCATTTGCAAAAGTCCAGTTGATGAGTGTAATTCAATATTTTTTTTTTGTAAAAATGTAGTTTGCTTTTTGGTTGAGAGTGGAGTTTCATCAACTAATGCCCAAACACTGTGGTAGTTAAGTGTGAAATTAAAACCTCGTTTTAGAAATAAACAAGTAAATGGTACTATCAACACTTGGGCCATCCTTCAAATGATTATGTTAAATATATCAAATAGGACGTGAACACTTGAATGCTTCTTAACAGTTTTTATTCAGTGGTTATAGGTTGTTTAGTGAATAATTTAAATGTTGCATAACAGGTGTCTAAAATATCTGGAATTTATATTTATAATTAGCTCTTCTTGTACATCGTTTATTTGCTAGAGTATTTCCAAAATGTTCAGATTTGTTTTAGACACAATTATTTAGTCCCTTCCTAAATATATCCTTCTGTTGTTTCAACATTTTACTCATTTAACAATATGAACTGAATATTTTGTTTTATACTTTCTGCTTTATGATGGTTCTTTAATATACCACATTATTTCCTTTGTTTTTTAAAGAATATTTTTCAAAATTAACATATTTTTTAATATTCGATAAATTTGCCGAGTTTTTCGCCGAGTTTTGCTGAGTCCCAAGTTTTTAAAATTTTAAGGTCAGCAGAGTAATTGGCGAGTCTGAGTTTTAAAACTATGCCACAGATAATAAGTGACTAATAAATAATGTAATCAACAAATATTGAGATAAATGAACATAAATAAGTAGAGCTATGTTCCTTCACTTGGTTGACTGTAGCAATAATTTTCCACATCTGATCCTTGGTGGTAGGTTGGATCCAAGAAAAAGGTGCTAGGATGGTCCTGCATGCCTGCAAAATAGTTGATTTTTAATTTTTTTGTCTTATTAGAACAATAAAAGTCCTTGTGTTGTTTAGATTGCCGCACTTGGTAGCACATATGGACTTGCCCAAGTGTAGGGTAAAACATGCATGAGAGCAATGAGGGATGAGTGTGAGGGATCACCTTTGGTCCAGCAATAAGGATTGTACAAGTAGGATTTATTTTTAAATCTGGGATGGGTAGATTGGTTATTTTAGAAAAACATGTTGTGGGGCAAATCCATTTGATGGAATTTGCCACAGAGGCAGCCAAAATTGTATTTTTTTGATGTGTTGATATGTGAAGTTTTGTTTCTTCATTTGAGAGTGAGCAATAACTTGTGTTTGGAAATGGAATGATCCAAATAAAAATATGGAAAAATGTAAAGAATGTTAAAAATGTAAAGAACTTTAAATGTGATAAATTTGAAACTGACATATAATGAAACCATGAAGGACATCTAAAGAAACAAAAGGAATGTGATAAGGACAAGCAGAGAAATGAGTTTGAATAAATCAATGTTTGAGCTAGATGATCTCAATGGATAATGTGACTAACTAATGCCAAAACTGATATGACATGAGTGATGAGTTGACACGCCCTCCAGTACCACGGGGATGGTGGGGAGACTAGACCTCGTGACCTCTTGCCTGCAACAGGATGCTTTAGAGTTTAGCCAATCGAGCTAGGCCCACCACTGATTTTGCTTATTATTAATGTAGTATTAAATATTATATAATATTTATAGATTATTAATTTATTTATATTTATAGATTCTGTTTATTATTAATGTGGTACTAAATATTATATAATATATTTATAAATATATTATATTTAAATATTTTTAATATAATATTAGATTATGTAACTATGTATGTGTGTGTATGTATACAAACCTGTACCCATCTCATACTAGGACTAGCAACTTAGTATATAGTCTAACTCCCCTTTTGTTATTCCCAAAGATGTGTCTAGATGGCATGAAAAAGGGTTTTTAATGTCCATTTTTCATATGTAGATGTTATTGTTCATCCACAATTTAATTATGACATTGGTGTTGAATATTTTGTGACTCTAATAGATAGTAGTTGTCAAGTATGGGATCATGTTGTCATTGCCAAGTTTAGAAGTATTCTTACCAAAGAGTTTATTTGCAAAGTTAGACCAAATTGCACCATATCTTTTGAAGATAAGTATATTTGCTCTACTCTCTATCTACTTTTGGAAATTAAAGGTGTGGATTTAGCACCAAGCTTTATATATGCTACAATTGATGGTAGATGCATCTATAGGCTCCTAAATACTAATTTTCCACACACCAATTTCTTTGTGGGAGTGTCATATGTCGAAGGATATTCTAGTCTTCTAGACTATGGTCGACATATTGACCATATGGTTTTTAATATAGGATTCCTAATAATTGAACATCTCATCCATAGAGAAACCCCCATTTTCTAGGGCTTGGATATCCCTCATAGAAACTTCCTTTAAACTTCTCCATGCGTACAAAGGAGGAGAGTTTCTGCTTTAGATTTATTAACAACTCTTGATTAGACCATTTTTGAGTAGATCCAAGAAGAAGAACCACCTAGAAGTAGCAACCTACGAGGACTTATTCTATGACTAGAACCATGCTTTCTTAGAATCCAATAGGTAGTACAAATAATACGCCGTTCATAGATTTCATCCTTGAAGAAGCGAGCTCAAGCTCAAGCCAAAGAAACACCACCAAAAGACAACTATCAGTCATAATATCACATTTGAGTAACAATCCAGAATTAATGGATGTTTTGGCCAATTAAGTTAGATTAAAACTAGCCCTTACACCTAAAGAGAACGAGGACAAAGAAATCAATATCAAACAAATGCTTGAGAAACATTGCATGATCAAAGCAAGACTTCCTAGAAGTAAGGCACAAAAAAGAACTAATTTTGACTTAGAAATGGATGGAAAAAGCAAGAGATTGACTAGCTATGAGCCAGGTAGATGGCCTACTCCCAATTCATACACTGCTTTGAATGTAGATTCAAAGCTATGGGGAAGATATGAATCACGGCTTCATAGTAGAATAGGCAAATCTCAAAAAGAATTTAGAATCCCAGAGAAATTGGTTAGCTCAATGGCAAATATGGCAAATATTGATGATATAGCCATAGATATTAGTAATACTTTAGACCTAAGTTGCTGAATCGAGTACGGGTACTGATACGGTACGCCAGTACGGCAATTTTTTTTTGGGGGGTGGGTACATTTGGGTATGTCTACACATAAAACATATAAAAATCATAAATATAGACATATTTGCAGCCTAAAAAGTAAAAAAAAGAATTAAATTTAGAATACCACATATCATGCATAAGCTAAACAAAACTTAGAACTACCATAAATATAACAAATCTGAAATACAATTATACTAAATTAATTTGATATTAATTTTTCAAAACTTGAATGTTGCGATAGGTATACAATTATATTGAATTCATTGTTCCTTGGTTCAACATTTAAAACAAAATAATACAATTAACAGTAGGCATCATATGGGTCATTAGGTTGATTAAGATCAACATCATCATTGACATTAGATGATGTAGGTAAAAAGTTGAAAAAAACTTCGAAATCTGCATCGAGACTTTTGGAATCGGTCAAACACACCACGTTGACCGGAAAAACGTTGGGATTCATCTATTTTTTAAAATACGTTTCAGGAATAAAAAATGCAGTACCCTGGTCGATTCCACAGGGTTTTTACATGTATCCAATTTGGATACGTACCAGTACCCGGAATCGGTAGGGCATAGGAGCGATTCCGGTAACTTAGCTTTAGACACTACACAAAGAATGAGCATAAGTTGTATTCAATTGTCATTTTAGTTCATAGTTCTTATTTTGTATTATTTGAAGTATCTCAGTATTAGAGAATTCTAGAAACAAGAATAAGCCAAGTTTAGAATAGCCATACTGGAATGGAGGCAACTATTGATCATGTTCAACAAGAATAAGATAATAATCACCAAAAAATGGAAAATGAAGTTGGTGATAACAAATCCTTAATAGATCGTGTCTTTAAAAAATAGATAAAATTAAAGCATATGTATAAAAGATCAGAGTTGCACAAATTGAAATAGACAACTTTGAAGAAGAAAAAAAGCTCTATTTGCCTCAGAAAGATTTGCCCCAAGGATAAGGTATGAATGGATTTTGCCCTCGCTCTCAATTGGTTCATAGGAAGAAAGCCACCTTATGTTGAATGACACTAAAAGCATGTTGCCTAGAAGTTCTCTACAAGGTGCTAAGTCCTTTGTCTGGCTACAAACTGTTGATGGCTACAGTCCTATTGAGGAATTTATCATTACACTTGCCAAATGCATTTACTTGAGAGGTTTTTAAAGCATTTTCAACAAACCCATTTTATGCACATCTTGCAAACATGCATCCCATGTGATGAGATATCTTCAAGGCGTTAAGCCAAACAGTCAATGTGCCTTGTCCGTGCTTCCACATTCTGCATTTACCAAGTATTTCCAACTAAATTCTAACAAAGATCCTCAATTTGTTCTATTTTGGTGGATGTCCATACCCAGTTTCATCACTTTACAATCATTACATTCCATGGGATGAAATCCCTTCGAGGCATTCTGTTAAATAGTTAACACGCCTGGCCTGCGCCTCCATATTTTGCATGAACATCAATAACGGAGTAGCGGCAACCACAAAATCTACCATCATTCCTTTACCTTTATGCATCATTGGATATGCACATACTGCTCCAGAGCACTCACCAATTTAAGTGGAGAAATAACTAAAATTGGGTTGTGAATTTTCACAACCCAATTTTTGGCTTGATGTGGGTTGTGAATTTTCACAACCTCACTTTTTGAGTTGTGGGTTGTGTGTTGAAGTTTAGCAACTTCGGGCTCAATTCTTCCAGCCTCGAATGAAGATATAATTTATTTATATGTGTTAATGGCAACTTTACTTTGGCCGACCTTCCTTGTATAATTCTTCCTGTTAGGGTTAGAAAGGCAGATATCTAACAATTAAATGCAGATTTAATTAATAAACAGAGAAACTAAAACACACATAGAATAAATTATAACACAGAGAATTTAACGTGGTTCACCCAATTTGGGCTACATCCACCAAACTGCAGCCATCCAATAATTTTATTATCCAGTGCAAAGACCTATTACAATCTTGCGAATAATCGCGTTTTTCATCATACCGTAACACCCATCCGAACCCCTTTTTAACAAGCTTAGAAGCTTCCAGATTTGGGTTTTACAAAGTTGGATTTTTCTTTTTTTGTTGATTTTTTCCTTTTTCGGTGACGACGCGAAAAAGTAGGAGGAAAATTTTTCTTGGGGGCTGCCGCCCTTGAACCCCCGCCCAGCCTCGGACCCTGGCAAGGATACATGCCGGGGTGTACAGTATAGCATGATTAGTCGCCACATACCAACAATCTCCCACTTGGAGACTGATCAGGCTCCACACCAAACACAATCCTCCCACTTGGAGACTGATCCTAGACGACACTGCTGTACGTACAACTCCCATTGGAAATAAGTACCTTGGACCCTGCTACTCTGTTGTACTTGAATTCAACCTTGAAGGCCAACCGAAGCTGAAGAGGAGCTCAACTTCTCCCTTGTCACTGCCTTCATAAACATATCCGCTGGATTGGCATTTGTATGTATCTTGTCCAGCTTGACCTGTCCATCCTCCAACACTGACCGAATGAAATGATATCTCAACTGTATGTGTTTTGTTTTAGAATGCAAGGCAGAATTCTTTGCAAAATGTATAGCACTATGGTTGTTTGTAAACAAGTAATTTCCAGCTTGTTGTTTTCCCAACTCGTCCATGAAGAGTTGCAGCCATATCATCTCCTTTGCAGCCTCTGTTGCAGCAACATACTCTGCCTCTGTGGTGGATAAAGCAACCACCTTTTGCAATCGAGAAATCCAACTCACTGCTGTCCCACCAACTGTAAATACATAACCTGTGGTACTCCGCCTGATATCTATATCCCCTGCCAAATCTGAGTCAACATAGCCTTGTAAATCAGTATTAGAGCCCCCAAAACATAAACATTTATTGGATGTACCTCTCAAGTACCTGAGAATCCATTTTATCGCATTCCAATGCTCAACTCCGGGATGACTCGAATACTTGCTAACAACTCCTACCGCATGAGCAATATTTGGTCTTGTCCATACCATGGCGTACATTAAACTGCCTACAGATGAAGCATATGGTACCTTGGACATTTTTTCTTCCTCCTCTTCTGTCTTTGGACACATATCCTTAGTCAATTTAACATGACTAGGCAAAGGTGTGTTGACAGCTTTTGCATTCTCCATATGCAATATCTGCAACACCTTTTCAACATAATTAGCCTGAGATAAAAACAATTTTCTGTTTTTCCTATCTCTACAAATTTTCATACCAAGGATTTGTTTTGCTACCCCCAAATCTTTTATAGCAAAAGATTTTGCTAACTGTTGTTTTCGCTCACTTATGTGATACATGTTAGACCCAGCTACAAGCATGTCATCAACATATAAACATAAAATAATGTAGCTGTCATTATCCAATCTCTTAAATAAACACAATGGTCAGAATTACACCTGTTGTAGCCTTGCTCAACCATAAAACTATCAAATTTCAAGTACCATTGCCGAGGTGCTTGCTTCAAGCCATATAAACTTTTTCTTCAATCTGCACACTAGTTTCTCCTTACCTTTGACCTCAAATCCTTGTGGCTGTTCCATATATATTTCCTCTTCCAAATCCATGGAGAAAGGCTGTTTTAACATCAAGCTGTTCTAAATGCAAATCTTCAACAGCCACAATACTTAAAACAATACAAATAGAAGTCATTTTAACAACTGAAGAAAAAATCTCATCAAAATCAATACTTTTTTTCTGTGCAAATCCCTTTACAACTAATCTAGCTTTAAATCTCTTCTTACCTCCATCCTCCTCTTTCAACCTATAAACCCATTTGTTTGGTAATGCCTTTTTACCTGCAAGCAACTTGCATAATTCCCAAGTCTGATTTTTCAGCAAGGAGTCCATTTCTTCTTCCATTCCATGCTCCTACTGAACTTTGGTATCCACCTGCATAGCTTCATCATAATATTCTGGTTCACAAGCATCAGTTAACAAAATAGTATACAAAGAGGGAGATAATCTTTCTGGAGGTCTACTTATCCTTGAAGATTGTCTAACATTCACAGGAGTTTGTGGTATTTGTTGTTGCTGTTGTTGCCCAACATGGAAAACCACTGAAACATCATTGTTTGGAATATCATCCAACACTGCATAATCACTTTCTTTCTTCTCATGCTGCAGCAACAAATCTTTGTACAAAACTTTCTCATTGAATATGACATCCCTACTTTTCACAATTTTCTGATTTTCAAAATCCCAAAGCCTATAACTAAATTCATCAATGCCATATCCAACAAATATACATTTCTTTGATTTTGCATCAAGCTTGGTTCTATTTTCAGAATCTACATATGCAAATGCTTCACAACCGAAGGTTTTGAGAAAAGAATAACTCACCTTCTTACCTTTCCATGCTTCCTCTGGAATACCACAACCCAAAGTATTAGAGGGACCTCTATTAATTAAATAAACAACAGTGTTTACAGTCTCTGCCCACATTTTTAAAGGCAGCCCAACATGCAATCTCATAGTCCGTGCACGCTCCATTATTGTTCTATTCATGCGCCAGCCACTCCATTTTTTTGTGGAGTCCTTGGAACCGTTTCTTACGAATACCATTAGAGGAACAATAATCTTCAAACTCTTTGCTGCAATACTCACCACCATTATCAGATCTGAGACATTTTACTTTTTACCCGTCTCATTCTCAACCAAGCTTCTCCATTTTTCAAAAGTTTCAAATATATCAGATTTCTGCTTAAGGAAATAAATCCATACCTTCCTAGTTGCATCATCAATGAATGTAACATAATACAGAGAGCCACCAAGAGAAGATACCTGAGCTGGTCCCCATACATCCGTATGCACAAGCTCCAATTTCTCATCTTTCTTTTGCTTCCCATCCTTGAGAAAACTTACTCTCTTTTGTTTTCCATACACACAACTTTCACAGAAATCCATATTAACACATTTTAGACCTGGTAAAACATTATTTGAATGAAGTACTTTCATACCTTTTGCACTCATATGCCCAAGTCTATTATGCCACAGTGCTGATTCAGAGTCCACAACAACTGTATGATCTTCTACCTGCTGAACTACAAAGAACGCTCTAACATTGACCTTTTTCCAGAATAATTAAAGTAGAAGGAACAAGTATGACCTGTACAAAGATATAAGGTGCCTACTTTCACACCTTTTGCTACCACTAAGGCACCCTTTGTGACCTTCCAATTTTATCACTAAATGTAACAACACAACCTTCATCATCTAGTTGCCCCGCTGAAATTAAATTTTTCTTAACTTTGGAACATGCCTTACCTCATGTAGTAGCCAATGATTCCCATTCTGCAACTTAATCTTGATTCTTCCCTTTCCAACAATCTGACAGGGTTCATTATCTCCTAAATAAACCAACCCAAAATCCCTTTGGACATAATCAAGAAAATAACTTCTATGGGGAGTAGCATGAAATGAAGCCCCCCGAATCTAACACCCAAGAATCATCAACATTATCAAGGGAAAGAATCAAAGCATCCTCATCAGATTTATTACTTACCACATTTGCCTCTTTACTTCCTTCCTTTTTGTCTCTTTTATTTTTCCAAGACCAACAATCTTTTTTTAAATGACCCGGCTTACCACAGTACCAGCAATCCCTCTTGTCTCTAGATTGGGACGTTTTGTCCTTTGATTTTCCTCGTGACTTCCCACGATTTCTGGACTTGTTTCCTCTCGCCTTTGTTCTGCTCCTGCTTTTTGCATTCAAAACACTACCTGATGTGGATGTTCCACTTGAACTTTTCCTACAAATTTCCTCGCTCAAAATAACACCAGCAACATCATCAAATTTCAATGTATTCGAACCAGAAACAAAATTGCTAACAGCCATTACCAAGCTATTCTAGCTTTCAGGCAAAAAACACAAAATCAAAAGAGCCTTAACTTCTTTTTCAAAGTTTACTTTTACAAAAGTTAATTGACTGGTGACCGTATTAAATTCATTCAAATGATCAGTAACTGACTCACCTTCTACCATTTTCATATTAAATAAACGCTTCATAAGAAATACCTTATTCGAAGCGGAAGGCTTTTCATATAACTTCGCCAGGGTTTCCATCAACTCTTGAGTTGTCTTTGCTGTTGTAATATTGAATGCCATCGATTGTGCCAGGCATAAACGAATACTACCAAGAGCCTTTCTATCCAAAATATCCCATTTCTCATCAGACATTGCTACGGGTTTCTTGGTTTTCCCTTCCAATGGTCGCCATAAATCCTTCTGATAGAGATAGTCCTCCATCTGCATCTTCCATAACTGATAGTTCTGCCCATTAAACTTCTCAACCTTCTTACCCTCGTCTGCCATTACTCTCACTCAACCGTGAGACCTTCCTATAGACAATAATCGAAACACAACCCGCTTTGATACCACTTGTTAGGGTTAGAAAGGCAGATATCTAACAATTAAATGCATATTTAATTAATAAACAGAGAAACTAAAACGCACATAGAATAAATTATAACACATAGAATTTAACGTGGTTCACCCAATCTGGGCTACATCCACCAAACCGCAGCCATCCAATAATTTTATTATCCAGTGCAAAAACCTATTACAATCTTGCGAATAATCACGTTTTTCATCATACTATGACACCCATCCGAACCCTTTTTTAACAAGCTTAGAAGCTTCCAGATTTGGGTTCTACAAAGTCAAATTTTTCTTTTCTCGTTGATTTTTTCCTTTTTCGGTGACAACGCGAAGGATACATGCCGGGGTGTACAGTATAGCATGATCAGTCGCCACATACCAACACTTCCTTGGCCGACCATCATTTTAATTTAATTATTATTATTTGTATTTATTTCTTGATGGCCGACCTAGTCATTTGTAAAGGTGCGACCTATCTAGCATTGTATATATAGAAGGTCACTTTCCTTCATTCAAGTATCAAGAAAAAGTTCGATCTCCTTCTCCATTTAGTGCGAGTTCTTCAAGAAGAGTAGTGCAAATTCATATAGGAGCAGATTGTGTGTCTATTCGAGTGCAGATTATTAGTGTGTGTTACAGCCATTGCTGGTGCTGTTTATTGGCCTTGTGTGTGGCCTCATTGTAAAGATACTTGTTGCCATTGCTCATATATATAAGAGATATGTTTGTTGCTGGGTTTTTCTCCCTCAAGAGGAGGGTTTTCCCAGGGTATCTATTGTGTTATTGTGTCTGATTTGAATTAATTTTCTGTGCATTAAATCTGATCATAAAACTAACATTGTGATTTTTCACAACCCCTACTTTTTGCTTTTTGCCTTAAGTTGTGAACTTTCACAACTTTATTTATTTTTGATTTCTCCCACTTGCTTATTATTTTCCTCATAATAATCACTTATACCTTTAAGACGTGAAGTGTTATGACTTGAAAATCGGCCACATTAGGCGAAATACCACCAGGAACATTCCCATTAAAGGAATTTGTACCAACTCGTACAGATTTTCAAATTCAATTGTTTTTGTAAATCCCGTCAATTTTTGCAGTTGCTCCTAGGCTTGAACTGGACCAACAAACTCCTTCTTTGAACTTAGTGCGATAAATTTGATTTTGATACAAATGAACTTGACTCACTTGAAAATAACACTATGCAAGTGATCTATGATGAAGGGTTTAAGATTACAATTTTGATCAAATACATTACTTTTACATTGAAAACGCCCGGGGATTTTGCATTTAGGAACAACTCAATTAGTCATTTTGGTACAAAGAAGTTTAAAATTTGGACATTTTAAAATGGAGGCAGCAGGACCATAGGATTTTATGAATCAGATTTTTGTATGTTTTCCACTATTCATTTTTCTCAGATCCTAATCCATCCCCAAGTCTATTTCAGTTTCTAGTTGGATATCTTCTAATCCAATGGTTTCTTCACCCAGTGAATCCTCCCTATCCTTGTGAGGAACTTATCCCCCTCCTGACCATCCAATTGGGGAACCTATGATTTTATGACTCAGGTTTTTGCATGTTTTCAAGTCCAGTTTTTTCAGATCCTAATCTATTCCAAAATCTATTTCAGTTTCTTGTTGGATATCTCCCAGTCTAATCGTTCTTTAGCTATAACTGTTCTATGTACAATCTTAGAGAAGTTATAGGTCGAGGAGAAGGAACTAGAGAAACATATTCCTGTCCCTAAGGGGCGGATTGCAAGAGTATATACTATATAGTTATAACAGAGTTTGTAACTGCATTCAGAAAATTTCTCAAGATTGGTGCTGAATGCCTACTAAAGGAAACTTTCCCAAGCTTGGGGCTGAATGCCTACTAACTTACATCAGGATGGGGGCTCCAAACTTGCTGCTGAATGAGCAATTTTTGTTGACCAGCAAGCTATCATGGTCTGTTTTTATCTTCAAAAAACCTACCCAATGAGAGTATGCAGTCATACCAGTAGGGATTTCTTGGATATAGTGTCTAGATAAGTGTTTATAGATAAGGGATTTCTTTGCACCAGCTTTTATAGAATTTCAGATGATGTTTCACCCCCTCATGACTGGGTTCAAGGGAGGAACATGAATCATTTCATTTTGCCACCTTTTCAATGCCCTCCTTGATTCTTTGAATCTACCTAGGTGACGTGCCCTGTATTTTTCATATATATTTGACTGTTTTGTTTTATTAGTCTATGGTAGTTATTCTTTGCATTTTTTCTATATATTTTCTTGTCTTTACTGAATCCCTTTTTGAAGTTTTATCATTCAATGTCAACTCCGCTTGCCTTTGTTTATAACATTATACTTGGCTATATTCTGAAATATGCAACCTACTTTTGGGAGTCTTGTGAAGCCATCTTATATTTGTCTAAGGTAAAACCTGGTCAGATCTCTTCCTTTTTTGAAAATTCTTGTTCCTTGCAATGAGGAGGTCAAATTGATTTGTAAGGACTCTAAAGCCTCTTGTAGCATCTTCCACAGGCTTGTTGGGCTGTTCATTCAAGCAATTCTTATTTTCCATGTTTTTGAGATTTCTGACTGTTAGCATTAGGTCATGTATTCCCTGCTCAGTGTCTTGCACACTGACATAGGTGTACAAATTCTTGTAAAAGGAGGAGAGAATCTTTTTGAGAAAATTGAGATGAAGATGTATCTTTGCACAGGGATATCATCCTTCAGCTTGTAAGCTGCTTCGAATCTGATGTTCACAATAATTTTTCTAGCAGCTTAAGGAATGGTACTGAGATACTTGGAAAACATAGGCAAACTTTGATTCTCCATGCTCCATTCTTTCTTTTATTTTTCTTTGCATATCTGATTCTGCTAAGCCATATTTCATAGTATTTTTACAATTAGCTTTTCTATTCTGTACCTTAATTTTGCTGAGAATTACCAAATATTTGGTACCATATGGCGCATGTAATTTCCTGTAGTTTGAGAGATGCTCGTGTCCATTTGGTTAAATGTTATTTCAACAAGTTTGATTCATAATGCATTTTACATTTGCTTTATTTATGTTGTTTCCATCTTTTTCCTCAGGCCAATGCATGAGATTACATTCTCCTCGGAAGACAAGCCCAAGCTTCTTAGTCAGGTGTGTAAGTTTTGTTTATCCCATTATTGTATTTTTTCATGTTTAATGTGTTAGCGTCTTTCTACTTCAGGCTTTTTGGATTAATATGGATAAATTTGATTTTCCAGTATGTTGTGCAAATCAGTTATTCCTGTTGGTTTAATTTTTATAATACCCCTGTTCTCATGATAGTATTGAAATCTGATGCATGGGAATATTCATGATTTAAAAAAAAATGTATATCTTATTTCAGGAGTGTAACATGAGATATTAATGTCATTCAGCACTGCTCAACCTTATAAATAATTTGTCTCTTCTTGAACCCATAGAGCTGGCATTTATCTTATAGATGTTTTGTCTACTTGAACTTTATATTTACATGATGCTCTTGACTAACTAGAAGTTAGCTGCATTATTTGGCACTTGTTTCTTTTTCACTCATTAGTACATTACATTATAGCTTGAAACAGCAAAGAGTTAAATTATTGGCGTGGTTTTCTGAATATCTTTTAAGGCAAGAAAGTTGTAAGCATAACCAAATTTGCATTAGGTATTCAATACCATATTCTGTATGTATCTAGTTAGTTTGTATTGTTCTGTATTTAGATATGAAATTATTTATGTAACTATGGCAGTGCTGGTTTAGAAAATGACAACCATTTATATGTGCGTTAGTTAGTTACCGTTAACTACAAATTGCTCCCTTTCTAAGTTTGTCTTTGGGAAAACATGAGAAGGAACCTGCCAACAGCTAGAAATAGCAGTGGTTCATTGTGGAGATGTACAATCACTGCCAAGGGAGATGAAGGTGGTTCCATGTTTTTTGAAGGAGGATTGGATAACAAAGTGATGGATATTGAGAGCAAGGAAAAAACATTGACATAATCAAGAGTGAAAAGAGGGTAAAGAGAGTGTCTGAGAGTCCAGCAGGGTGAGTGCAAGCTCTTAGAAGAGACATGCTCCAAATGGTGAAAGAGGCAAAGGAATACATGAAGAAAGAAGGCAAGGATCTCTGATATACTGTCTAGAAAGATAGGTCTCAGCAAGGCTAATCACCTTGAAGAAGACCTTTTGTGAAATTTGTCAAGTCATGGGGTATGCGGTCCAGCATTGCCTGTCTAAATTGAGGAGGATGAATGCCCAAGTATTTTTCACATAAGGGGAACAATCAATTCCATCTGCCACACCAACAAAGTTGTAGAGTAATCAAAACAGCAAGGGTGCAGCTCATTGAGGGTATAAAAAAAATAACAACAAATTTCAGTTGAACAATGATTGAGGTGGTAGTTGGATTTATTGTTTTCTAGAGTTGTTTGAAAGTGGAATGTTGGAGATTTTCCCACAATCTAGAGCAATATCAAACTTCTCTAGTAGATGGTGTGGGATTAGGGATCGTATGATGTTAATTGTTGGAAGCAAGTTTTCGAAGTGAAAGTCCACATGAATGGCACAATTGAGGATGAAGAAATAATGGCAATTATAAAAGCACAATCAAGGAAAGTTGTCTACTTCAAACCAGAACGGAGAAGGAAATAGTTGTAGAGACAAGATCAAAACTTGACGAGGCCATGGTTGAAAAACCAAGCAGTCTCGTGAGTAGATAAGCACTAATACTGGTTGATTTGAGTCAGACAATGGAGTTACATTATAAGTCTTCTAAACTATGAGGCCATTGCCTATAAGTTTTGTAGATATAAGGAAAAACAATCGAGAGCTCAATAATGTCATAACCACTATCGTACTTGCCCTCGACATTAATCTTGTTAGGTGATTGGGAGAAAAAGAGGATGGAAGCTATAGTCAAAGTCCTATTGTTATATGATTAATTGATCTGCCCTATGCTCTTGACAATTAGTCTAGCTTGAAGGTTGGTAGTGGTGCAAATGTAGTTAGATGGGAGAAACCTAATGAGCACTATCATGGATGGTGTTTTTGATGTGAATGTTCTTCGGGAGGATGCTTGAGAAGTCTTGGAAAGTTTTTGTTGGTGGGAGTTGACTAGTATGACATAACGTTATTGGGCATATGGATGGTGCAAAAAGTTATTTTTTTGAATCAAATGCATTTTGCTCAATTTGGTAGTCATTTCACTATGAAGAAAGGGCTACAATGCATTTTAGGGTCACAATTGGTTGATAGTAGGCAAAGATGATCAAGTCCCGAAGAAAAATATACTCTTTGGTGAAAATAAAAGAAAAAAATGAATGATAGTGTTGTACCCAAACCAAATTTTTTGCTTCATTAAGGCATTTTGCTTAAGATAGTCTAAACTTTGTAAAATGATGTCATAAGTTAGTTTTTGGGCAAATCAAGTATGGGCTTTGAGTCAGTTTGATGTCAGCAAGATACTGGCAAAATTTGAAAAAATTGAAAATTATGGTTTCCAACACCCTATTTTTAGGTCAAAAACCCTAAAAATTGAAACTTGTTAGAATTGGCTAAAGATTGTTTTGATTGGCTTATTTCACTTCACGATCACATTGGTGAAGTCAGATTCAATTTAAAGTCAGTTTAAGTCTGGTGGGTAGTTTTCGCTTTTTCAGGTGGAAAGTTAGGAGCTCTGAGGTCGTCAATGGCAGATGGCTAGAGACTAGGTGTCGAAATCTAAGCCTAAAACGCTCAAATGAAGAATCTATGGTGAGATAAGTTCAAAATGGTGCTTCGTCTTGGAGGGGATTTTTCGCCGGGATGAAAATCATCAAAATATTTCTAACTCTGGAGCAAAAGAGCCCCTGGAGGCCAGGGGCGCTCTAGATTTCAGAGGCCCAGATTTTAGTTTCGGGATTTGTCACTTCCAAGAAGACTTCTTCGAAATATTGTTAGCTTCGCGATGAGCCAACCAGCTAGCTTGAAAGGTCTGTCTAGCACTTGATACGGGAGATTGAATGAGAAATGAGGGAGATGAACAAATGACTGACACTGGAGTGAAAAGCGCGCCTCTTAGCCAGGGGCACCCATCTTTTTGAGGGACCAGATGAAGGTTTCTGACCAAAGGATACCTAGGATGTTTGTCTCAGACTTGATCAGGCTTCGCAACGAATCCGTCAACGGGTTAATCTGAGTTGCTGAACTGCCATAATCAGGAGTCAAACATAAGGTCTAATCATGGTCAAAATGTCAAAGGAAAAAGCAAAAGCGCCCTTGGAGGCTAGGGGTGCCCAAGGTTTTGGAGCCTTAAATACAACCTTTTTGGTGGTCTCAAGTATTCATCTTGTCCATGACACTGCTAGCTTTCCGTTGCATACCTCAGTCAGGTCAGAGGACAATTCAGCAGCCTGTAGTCGAGAATTAAGTGGATTTTTAGCCAGTTTGGAAAATGGCTAAGTCTGGGAACAAAAGCGCCCTTGGAGGCCAGGGGTGCCCTTGATTTTAACCCGGCAGATGATGATATTTGGAAAAATGCTCTCCAAGAGCTTTTGTGTAGAACGGAGCCAGCTCCGCAGTGAGCTTGCCTGTTAGTTCTGAAGTTTTGTTCAACGACGGAGAACGCGAAATGAAGGGAGGTCAAAATCACCTTCCAAAATGATGAAAATTTGACTGTCTGAAGCGAAAAGCGCCCCTGGAGGCTAGGGGCGCCCTGAATTTTGAAGCCTCAGATCTCAGAATTAGGCTTTGCAACCTCAAGGATTTTCTTGTCAGTTTTGATCCTGCTCTTCAATGAAACTGTCAGCCAGTCTACTGGACATATCAGTCAATAGTGGTCGAACATGGGCTCCGGTGAGGTTTGTGAAATGAAATTTTCAATAAAATTTCTAACTCTGGGAAGATGACGCCCTATAATGGTGGAGATTGTGAACTGAGATTAAATATTATTTAATGCTCAGTTAATTGTTTTCAATTGAACTTAATTTTTCTTGCAAAAGGGGCGATTCATTTTTGCATGAATTGTTAATTGAATTCAGAAGCCAGCACTCTATTTAGGGCGAATTTCTCAAGCAATTAACTGAGTTTTGGGGGTCCAATCAGAGGATGCCGTACATTTTGAGGTCCAATTAGGGTGGCGCCTAATTTTAATGCAATTTGTGACGCCTCTACACTTAAATTTATTTATTTAAGTCATGTTGGCGCCATTATTCTCATAACAGGTGCAAGCAAACACTATTTTCTTGAGAAAATGAAGATCTGAAGGTGCTTCGAGCAATATTTTTCAGTGTTCTCTGCAGTGCCAGGTCTAGATTGTTCAAAAGATACATTTTCTAGACTTCATTTTTCGAGTGCATGCAGACTTCATCGAATCCAGTTCAAGTATAGGCGACTTTTTTGAGGCATAACAATAAAAATTCTATCTTATGTCTAAAATTCTTCTATTCTTGTCTTAGGTTTTCTCTCACATGTCAAAGTAAATGGCGAAATTTTCAGAATCTGATCATTTGGGTTCACATATTTCAGCGACAACAACAAAACCCATGTCTTAATTTTTTTCGAGAAAATTGCTCCTCTGCTTTTATTTTAGAAGTAATGTGCTTTTTTCCGAAGATTCCTTTGCATGTGGGCCAAGAACACATTTTCCAAAATCGAATCATCTGGGTTTGCTTACAATTCCGTTTTGTACAAAACCCATGTTCCAGATTTTCTTGGGAAAATTTGCCCTTGGAAGCTCTAAAACCCCTACAGTTCTCAATTGAAAAGCCTTTGCATGCCTTGCTAAAACTCATATTTTCGAATTTCTGACGATCTGGGTTTGCTTATAATTTAATTCTCTACAAAACCCATGTTTCAAAAAAATTCCGATTTTTTTTCCCACAACTAGCTATTTTTAGCCTCATCTAGAGCTTTTTTTAGCTTTTTCTGAAAGTTGTCCGAACATACCCGACTTTACAATAAAAAATCCAGATTTTCAAAATGTAATTCAACCCCATAGATTACAAGGCCAAATCGGTCTTTATACACGACTTTTTGAAAACCTCAGACACAGACTTGGGTCATGTCTATCTAGTGGTCAAACTGAGCACGTTGGAAGGTACCAACAGCACTACAATAAAAAATCTTGAGCGTTCTGGGTTGCTCATAGCAGCGTCTATTCCTATCACGATTTTCGATCTCGAGTTTGTTCTTGCTTGCATAAAGCATTACGACTTGTCTACACGACAAATCAGATCAGCTAATAAAAGAGTCATTTGCAACCTTAAGCCAAGGGACGTCGAGAAGTGTTTTGCTATTCCTCCTCGCTTGGACAATTTCACTGTAGTCATTGAGGCTTGTGATAAGATATGGTATGAAGACAAAGAAAGATCCTAGCCAAAAGTTGCTCAGAGATGGTTAAAAGTACAAAAGACCAACATGCCAAAGAAGGTTGGTTGCGGCGAGTTCAAGGATGAAGTTGCTATTTTGATAACTTTACTTAATCGGGTTATAGGTCAGGAGGAAGCTAATATTTTCCAACCGTGGATGTTCTATGTCATTTCTTGGATCATCGATGGTAAGGAACATTTTGATTGGGCCATGTTAATCAGCGAGTGCCTTCACCAACAAATCACTGGATTCCTCAAAATCCATGAGTTTCACATGGTGTCTTATTTGGTTTACTTAATTGCATTCCAAGGCAATTTTAGACACTTGAAGACCAATGGGATTCTTGGCGTTCAGCATGTTCACGAATATTACTCTCAATTGGAGTTCTCAAAGGTTGGATAGGATTTCAAAGCGGTGAATGATCACTTTTTCATGAAGATAGTCAGAGACCTCGACAACGAAATGCACATCAGGATTTCACCAGAGGCAAAATCAGCAATGGAGAGTTGGGCGGATTGGTTCATTCAATTCCCTACTTTCACATATATCCGAGTGTATGGTTACACCGGAGAACCTTTGATGCTACCGAGGTACTCGTCAGACCAAGTCCTATTTATAGAGTTTCTACGACAAGCTCAGGAGGTTCACTCTTTTCTTCGCAGTCGACACAAGTCAGCATTCACCTTTCCTTTCGGATGGGGTATTTACAAATGCAAGGTAACTGTTGATTGCAAGTTAATGACGAACGAGTTAGAAAAACTCAATCTCAGGTTTCTCATCGAGAGGTGTTCCTATGATCCTTTGGGTCATTATGCGGCTCGGTTGGAGTGAAGTGTTTCACACAAGCCAACACTTGAGGACTTTTGGGCCAACTATGAAGACGAATTTGAAGTGCACCGACATCATTACTGCAGACTTACTATTGCTCAACTTGCTGATTTCCTATTAGAGGATGTTGAGGGTTTGTTAGATGATGACAGAGAGGTGTTGCTTAGCTCATTCGTCAAAGATCAAGTTGCTCGCCAGCCACTTTGCCAACCAGATTGGTATGCCAGGGAGAGTACTTCAATTGAGGATGTGTCAAAGACAGTTATCAAAACCAACATGCACTTCTTGGAGAGTAAGAGAAGGCGCAAGACAGTTCCAGTCACGGAGCCGCTAGTAGGGTTTTCTTCACTACCTTCTACCTCAAGGTCAAGGCCTCGAGTTAAGGTTATCTTGAAGCCGCTTGAAGGTGTTAGAGTTAGTGGAAACACAAAGGGGAGAAGTACCGGCAAGTGGAAGCAGAAGCAAGTTGAAAGAGCGCTTGAAGTTCCAATGGAGACAGTCATACAGGCTAAGTGTAATATCCCTTGCAACTTCTGATCTAAAGTTTTGCTCTCAAGGAATATCTTCAGGGTACCAAAATGCAAAACAAAGATCTTGGTTACTATGACCTTCTAGCACTCTAGGATTTTTCACCTAAAGGAGAGGGATAGACCAAAATGTCAATGTTCACACTTCTTAAACCACCGTAGAAATTCCTTACAAATCTGGCCTAAGTTTACCTCAAGGAATATTGTCAAACACTTCACTTGCAAACTCTTAACTAGCTGTTTCTGAGTTTTCAGTTTGCTTGCTTGTCTTCAAATGGTCTTGAATGAATGTAAATGCTTGCAAATCATCACTACAATATCTAGGCAATGATCTAATATGAAGATGCACTTCACTTTTGTCATTGAATGCATATATATGGACTTTATATTAAAAACATGCACCTACAGCCAACTGTCATTTTCACAAACACTTGGCATGCATACTACTGTGCTATTCTAAATGATCATTACATTGAGTCTAAGACTCCCAACTTGTAACTCCTTTATTCAAATGCAAACCCAAGTACAATAAAGCATGAATTCGCCAAGACTCTTGGCTCACAATGAAGATGCAAATACAATGCCAAATCTGATATGAAATAACCATCTACAGCAGCAACGCTAATGATTCCAATTGACAATGTAAACTACTACAAATGACATGAACCTGATTATGAAATCGCCCTATGTTGGAGATGAAGAAGCAACCAATATCCAATGCAAAGAACCTCCTCCAAGCTCAAATTGAAGCCCTCTACCAGCCGCCCCTGTTCTGAAGAATAATGCAGATATAAAATAATATACAGCCTTATGACTCCTTAATGGTATGCAAACCAAAGCATAGGCCCCAAGGAGCGCCCTAGCATAGGAAGTGAAATCGATGCCTTTAGAAGCCTCCACAAGCAAAATCGTGGCCCTTCATGGTGCCCTAATATGACTGTAATTTAATATCAGACTTCAACACTCCTTCAATAAGTCTTCAATGCTACTAGTCAATGCAAATATGATGCCACTAATGATCTCTAATCAAAATGCAAAATGTCCTCAGCAAATTTGGCCTATGGCCACCAATGAAGCACAATTAGAAAGACTGAAATATCTTCCTCTCAGCTGCAACCCTTCGGAGGAATATTTCACCACCTCAGTTATGCTAATCAATGGGAGTTATCGTTCCCAAAGACCAAAATAGAAAATCTGGAGAAACCCCTAGGCTTCTCCACAAACCTCAAATGCAATCTTCAATTTCCTGGATATCCAAAAATGAGCCCTTAAGATCCTTTTATACTTTTCCTGAAAGAGCCCACACACTTTTCTTGCCAATGTGGGATAAAAGATATATTTAATTTTTTTAGTGACTTTATGATATAATATTTTATTTAGGTCACTTTATTAAATTAATTAAATATAAGGTTACTTTATAATATTTATTTATTTATTTTTAATTCAAGGGGTAAACGCTTTTGACCGGAGCTATGAACCGGATACAACCATTCAACAATACCACCCCAATGGGGTTTGAACCTTGGTGGCAAGAACAACAATGCCACCAATAAACCATCACACCATGCCAATACCAGCATAATATTTATTTATTTAATAACATTACAAATAATTAATTTAATTATTTATCTCCCTTATTACTCCAATTCAACTAAATCCAGGAATCCAACAACCACAAGCAATATTAGGCAAAAATGGGGACATTACACTGAGACAGATTCATCATCTTTTGGTACGCTATTTTCACCACAGTCACCTCCCATTGATATAGATTCAGAGCCTG
This sequence comes from Sequoia sempervirens, assembly GCA_007258455.2. Classification (NCBI taxonomy): domain Eukaryota; kingdom Viridiplantae; phylum Streptophyta; class Pinopsida; order Cupressales; family Cupressaceae; genus Sequoia; species Sequoia sempervirens. The sequence continues at coordinate 35,664 of VDFB02026686.1, read as the reverse complement.
AATCACCAGTTCGGCCAATCTCAGTGCTAGTTGATCCATCAGAGGTTGATAGAGCAGCGGCAGTCTCTCCTCGAGAGGATAACATTGTTCATTCATGTTGGCTCAAGAGGTCTTTGGGAAGACAGAGGCGAGAGCGTTCATATAAGCTTGATTTGTTTGAGTTTGGCGATCCTTATCAGGAAAGGGCAAACAAGAAAATCAAGAAGCAGGTGCACATAGAGAAAACTCCGGAAGTAAAGATCATCATTGAAGTTGCTACGCCACCAGAGGGTAAGAGCCTGGATGAAGTTGAAGTTGGTGATTTCACCTTCGTCAAAGCAAATCTCGGCAGGAGCACTCGAGAAACGGACGTGAGCCTCTTCAGGGTTGTCACAAGTAATCTTGAAGAGTGTGTCATGAAGGACGAAGAAGATAAAGCGCTTCTTAAGGCTGAAATCAAGCAACTCCGGCAGTATATTTCTGATCTCGTTCATGGAAACTCGAGTAGAGCACCTTGTCTTCCACACCTTCAAGGGACACCTGCAGAACAACAGAAGCTGGATCAGTTAGTCAATCGCGGAAAACTCTCGGACAGCTAGATTGAAGATTTCGTTGTTACAGGTCATCACCTCCTCACACAGTTAAATCAGTTGAGGTACGATGCACATAATCTTCATCAGGGCATCCAACAACTTGAATTTACCATAGCACAGGGCAAGGCAAAGGACCGGGTTCTCATATCTCAGTTAGCAGTTGCATATGATGCGATTGTAGAAGATGAGGATAAAAGGAAAGTTTTCATGTGGAGAGAGCAACATCTTTTCAAAGTGGAAACATATGACAAAATCTCTACAAGGTTGGATGCACTCAAAGAACATGTTACCGGAGCTCTCAAACTCATCAGTGAGTTTATCACTTAGATCCCTTGCCATTATCTTCTTGTGGATGGTACTTATAGTGATCTTGATGCCGTATAGGCCGAGTTTGAGAAGCTTGTTCGTGATAATCTGGATGGAGATCCTGTGGCGTCCAAGTTGGATCACTTCTCAGTGATGACAACTAGTTTCAAAAAGGCAATTGAAGAGGTTAGAGAATGCATGAGGCTGATCAAAGATGGTGAGAAGGAGTTGAATAGGCAGGTTATCATCGTGGATAGCGTCAAAGTGCCAGAGGAGGAGACAGTCAACCAGTTCCTGGGCGAGTTGATAGCCCGTGATGGCTTGGAGTAGTTAGTCAGTTGGAACCTGTAGTTATTTTCGAGGATAGAGTTAGAAGCAGCAGTTAACTCGACATCAATCTTGAGTTCTAATTGCTGATTTTATGCACACACATCTCATCCTTGGAGATATCTTCGGAGGAGTTTAGACTTTCAGTTAGAACCAGTTAACTGATGTTAGTTATTAGTTACCTTTCATTTCAATAAGGACGTGCATGTTGCACATGTCCAGTTTAGTTTAGTCTTGTTTCTGTTAACTGATGGTAGTTTTCTAGTTAATTGTATAGTTTCATTTATTTAGGTTTAGTAAGAAACTCTTGCATGCTTGCAAGATTGATTGTTGACTCAAGGTGATTTTAGGGTTACCTACACCTTTGATGTGTATAAATAAGAGCACTTTGCTCATTTGTAATTAACTCTTGCTTGTGATAGCGAACATGCTGAGCCACCTTGCCTGTAGTATTGCTATTTAGTATCCGTTCACATTGTAATTAGAACTTTTGCACGTGATAGCATACATGCTGTGCCACCTTGCCTGTCGTATTGCTATTCAGTATCTGTTCACGAACTTTTATGGTGATAATAAATAGCCTTGCTTGAATGTTATTGTTATTGTACTGGTTCACCTTAGATTAAATATAATTGCTGGTTTGATTGTTTATTGTTATGCGTGTCTCGATATGCAATCTACTGTCCCAGTTATTATTTCATGTTGTGTTTAATAAGCTTTGTTTCATATCTACACTTCGGATAGGTGTCGTCATCTCCTTAGGAATTTGGAAGTGAAGCTTGTCGTTTGATGTAGTGCCAATAAACTTTCTTTCAGCCTACGCCTCAGATAGGTGTTGTCATCTCCTTGGAAATCCTAATTTAGAGATTATCGTATAACCAATTCCCTGCTCCTAAGTCCTCATGCTCTGTTTCTTGAGGAAATAGGATAGTTTAGCGTTTAGCCTAGTTGTAGTTAAAGATCTGCAAAACTAGAGAAAATCCTTAGCTGCAATGTGTTTGGTTTCTTAACCTTGTGCCTCTACCAGCTGAGTAAAAAAGATAGGAATTAGATTACTTTACTTTTTCACGCATATCAACACAAGAGGGAGCTTCCCCTCCTAATTTGAAGAGCAGTCGTTACGCACTGTGCATAGCTGTCCGTTGCCAATTCATACTCCAGAGGTGTGAATTGTAACACCAACAGATAGAACTCAAGAGCAAGGGAGTGAGGAACCAATCTTGTCTAACTTGTATTTTGAAGAAAACTATTCAAAAGAGGGCAATTAGGGTGTTGTGGAGTTGAACAATATGGAGGTTCAATTGTGCTTCAAAGATGAAACAAATTCCCTTAACAATCTATTTCGTTGGTAATTGGATGACCCAAATGTGTTTCAAGTAGATTTTGGTAAATTTATCAAAATATGAATATAAAAGAAGGCTTGAAGAGAGATGACTGGAAATAGAATATGGCATCATTAAGTGCTTTTGCACTGTTGACATTGCAATTGGCATTCTCCACAAATATAAAGTTGGGGATACAAAATTCGATAACACCAATTTGGAAGTATAGCTGATATGAAGTTTCAAAATCCACCATTGTATGAGGGGATTTGGGTTCAGAAGGAAACCCCCTAATGTTCATGGTTGGTGATGGTTGGGATCCAATATTAAAGGCTGCAATATTTTAGATTGTCATAGACTACAAGGATGTTTGTGATTGGATGCACAAAACTTTAAAGAGGGTGGGTCTAGAGTTATGCTTGCATAGAATTTATCTTACACTAGGAATCAAGTTTTTGCAAAAAAAATTCTAGATGAACCTTAACCATGTCCTTAGAGTCTAGGAAAATATTGATAAGATGGTTGAGGCAAGAAACTTTTAAAAGTTAAAACAAGTGAATATATCTTTTTGAAATCTATTTGAACAAATAATCGAGATGAACCAAAATATGCATCAACTACTGAAGTCTAAATGTAGCAGTCCTTACAAATTATTTCTTTATTCCATTGTTAGTCTTTATGTTTGTAGTAGTCATTGGATACAAAATTCATTTTCTTTTTGATACATTTGCATTGCCAGAGGATATTGAATTAAGATTACTTTTATAATAGAGGATGGAGTTTATATGTACAATAGAATTGCTAATTGGACTCTATACTGCACCAACCACCTTCCAATGGATTGACTTGCATAGCCCGGACATGGTGCCAATGAGAAATTTCAAAGCTTTTCTAGATGATTGGTTCATCTACACTGATCATGGTGTATACTTGCAAGCATTGATCAATTGCATGTAGTGATGTCAAGCAAAAAAAATGTCATTCAATTCAAAGAAGTGTAGATTAATGTTTCTACAAGGTAAACTCCTCAACCATATTGTTTACAGTAAACCTTGGACAATCAGCTGGCACAAATCTCATGATTTTTTAAAAATTGTCTAAACTGAGGCTTAGAAAAGCAATATTTTTTTAGGAATTTTTTTTCAAAAAACCACAAAAAGCAAGATTTTTTCAGAAAAAATCTTCAAAAACTCTGAAAAAGTAAGATTTTTTCAGAAAAAGTCTTAAAAAAACTTTTGTACATGGCACACATTTGCATTGCCAGAGGATATGCAATTAAGATCACTTTCATAATAGAGGATGGAGTTTATATGTACAATAGAATTGCTAATTGGACTCTATACTGCACCAACCACCTTCCAATGGATTAACTTGCATAGCCTGGACATGGTGCCAATGAGAAATTTCAAAGCTTTTCTAGATGATTGGCCATCTACACTTATCATGGTGTATACTTGCAAGCATTGATCAATTGCATGTGGTGATGTCAAGCAAAAAAATTGTCATTCAATTCAAAGAAGTGTAGATTAATGTTGCTACAAGTTAAACTCCTCAACCATATTGCTGGCAGTAAACCTTGGACAATCAGCTGGCACAACTCTCACGATTTTTTAAAAATCGTTTAAAATGAGGCTCAAAAAAGCAAAGATTTTTTCAGGAAAAAACCTTCAAAAAACCCCAAAAAAGCAAGATTTTTTCAGAAAAAACCCTCAAAAACTCTGAAAAAGTCTTAAAAAAACTTTTGAAAATCAATAAAGTTTTTATAGAATTTTTCTTCAAAAACTCTCTACAAAATTTTTTGTTTTAGAAATAAATTTCAAAAAATCTTAAAGGTAGCTCATTGCCTTTTTCTATCCAAACAAGCTTTTGCATATAGCTTGTTTTTAACATGACTACAACCCTAACTTCATTCTCTAGCCTTTTTCTTTTATCATTCTCTCCAATGTAAATGAGATCTAAAAAACCCAAAAGATTTTTCAAAAACAACCTAACTAAAATTTGTCCACAAATCTATCCTTAATTGCCTCTAGTTGCACGTGTCACATAGTGTAGTCAAGGTAGAGACCAATTGAATTGTATAGAACACAAATAAAAAGTTAAACATTCTAATTCGAGGCCTAGAGTTGATTTCCATGGAAAACTCTCTATATGATGAGCTAGATGAAATTGTAGGCATATGTGGAAGCTTATATGAGATAGAATAGTGTAAGACACATAGAGATACAACAAAGACAATATTTTTTTTATTATTTGACTATTTGTTTTGTACATGGCACACCCTTGAGAGAGGTGTATGATTGTTATCTTCTACCTATCTATTTGTTTATTTGATTACATTATGCTAAGCTATTTTTTTTTCAGGGGTGAATGCTTTTGATTTGGAGCTATGAATTGGTGAGGTCACAAATGGGTACCTCACCCCCAACATAAATGCTTAGCAATAATATCCCAACGAGGTTTAAACCTTGGTGTCAAGAACCACAACACCGTAGTCTAACCATCACATTATGCCAATACTAGTAGTATGCTAAACTATGTTACATATATATGTATAGATAGATTACATAAATTCATGCTACGGAGTCCACGAATCATTGGGAAGTTGAACTGCCTCCCATAGAAGAGGAACTATTTCCTTGTTTTACTTTTCATCCCTCGATGATTGAAGATTTGAATTGATTGCTAGCTTGTTCTTGATGAGTTGGCATAGTGCAAGCCTCATGGGTGCCACCTTGGTTGTTGTGTCAATTACATTGTTTGAAGCTTGCACAATGATGCTCAAGATGATGTGTTATGAAGGTTTGTGAAGTGGACTTTATGGTTTGGCTTGGAGGTGTCTTGGACCTTGTTGAAGTCATGGTAGAAACCTCATGATGTTTGGATGGAGTATGATTACTGCATAAGTGCTTGATCTTGTGTAGAGTGCTCTACACCATTGCTAGAGCATGTGTGGCACTTGTTGGAGACTAGTGGATGGTCCTTGTGTTACACAAACAATTAGGAGGTTCTTTGATGTATTGCGAACCAAAGAAGGATCTCCACAATTATTGCAAGCCATGATAATGGCATGGGTGTTACCATAAGTAGCACTATTGTTGAATCCTCTTGGTTCACATTCATAGTAACACTAGCGCCAAAATATCCATTCAGTTGACAATGTATATGCTTGCATTGCTTAACTTTTGAAAGGGAAGGAGGAGAATATTTTCCTGTGTAGGAGGAGTAAGATGCATCATCATCTTGTTTGTTTCATTTAGATGTGCATTAGGCTTTTCCTTTTTATTCAAGTTGAGAGACAAAAGTGACACAATAGAACTTTGACTATGGGAGTATTCTACCTATTTAGAATACTTTGAGGATCACTAGAGAGCTTTGGCCTATAATTTCCTTGAATTGTTTTACTATGTTTAGGCATGATAACAAATGAATCTGAGTGAAAAAATGTGCCTTGGTTGAATCCACATGTGAATTGAACTTGTTTTTGACTCCAAAACAAATTGTAGTGAGAAACATTCAAGCTTTTGGCCAATTTAGTAACTTAGCATTTTAAAAAACTTTTTTTTTTTTTGCATTTTTGTTGGCTTTGTTGCTTGCATTTTTTAATTAACCCTTACTTTTTGTCTCTCTCCCTAATGTAGGGTTTATACTTAAAAAAAAATGCCTAAATCACAAAGTCAAGACCTTGCTTGGAAGCATAGTAGGTCGGGAGTAAGAAACAAGCAAGTGTTGCATATATTATGGCGTGGAGTTTCTAGGAGGCATTAATCACCTTAAATACCATCTTGCTCACATAGTTGGACGTGATGTTTCATTCTAAGGTTGTGAGGAAAGGGACAATGTCGATGGATTACTTTCAAGAGGAGAAAAAACACAAAATAAGGCAAAAGATACAAACATTTGTATCTTCCACTTCTCTAATTCTTGGAAGTGGAAGTGGATTGAGTTCTACTAGCCTTGGGCCTAGAGTTTGTAATTTGGGGAATTGGGTTGTGCTATGGAGTTGCAGTAGTTCCCAACCATCATTAGAAACCAAGAGTTCTTACAAAGATAACAAAAATGTGACAAGGAAAGCAATTAGTGATTTTTGGTATTTTTGGAACATTCCTTTCAATGTAGCAAAGTAACATTTAGTTTTTTAATCTTTAATTTTTTATTATAAATTTTTAATTTTCATTTTCATACTCTTGTTTAGGATTTATGTTTTTTAAATTTGTTTGTTAATAAAGTCTGATTTGTTTTAGGGTGTTTTAGGTCTCCTAGTTAGCAAGCAATGGTTGATTAAGTTGCCATTGTTGGTTGAGTTTTCAAAGTCCCTTCTATAGATAATCTAATAAAAAGGGTGGCTGATGTCATGTCCCCGATTTAATCAAGACCTAAATCTGAAATTGGTTGGGAGTTAATGTTTTTAAACACTATGGAATCTGAATTAATTAAATATTAAATAATAATAATTAGTATTTTTAAATAATATAAATTTAAATTATTAATAATAACATTTGAATTTAACTTATGCTGGACTTGGCCGACCCATTTGGGAAGGCACTCTCGAGATGTATATTAATATGGAGTTTGTTGTTCGAAATAATCATCACGATTTGGACGCCACGTCTTGATGATTGCGCAGGGACAAAATCCTTTGCAAAATCAGCAACCAAGACATATGCTAGCAAGATTTGCGATTGGGAGAATTGATCTGGCGGAGCCCTTGGCTCACACCGATCCTCTGAGACTCTCATTTACACTACTGGAGTAGGTGCAGGCTTGATAGGGAAGATTTTTGGAGGTTGTAAGAATTGCCGAACTCTTGAGTAAAGGCGACGACGTTGGAAGTATTAGATGGGCAAGTAACCATCGGGCGACCATCGTGCCTTCACACTCACCACCTGAAGCTCTCCGTGGACCCGTGTCTGAGAGTAGGATGCGCCACTATTAAGGGCGTTGATCCATAGCGCCCATATTGACCAATCGCCACATCACATCTCAGGGAGCACAACACATCAGTCTTAGATCGAGACATCTCTATCGACAACCTTCTTCATCTTGGGTAGGTTCAATATAAATCGCTGTTTGGCTTTGGCATCGAATCAACATCCCACTACACATTTGCTACTTGGCACATTGACACAACCCCTCTGTCATCGGGTATCTACCAGATTCTGGGAACTTTACCATACGATATTATCATTTGCTGTTTTTCTTAACAGTCTTCATCACATATCGAGCAAGGGAATTCACATTTTGGTTGTCAAGCATTGACTCTGTTAGTGTTTTTGGTGCGATTTGCAAACTGTTAATTATTGTCACTGTTACTAGCACCAGTTTCCTAATTCCCAATGCTGTGAGTGAACATTGTGTTCTTTCTAGTGTGCAAATCTATATATTGTCATTACCTGTGAATTGGTATTTCATTGGAAGCTACTTGGGTAATATAACTTCATGGTTCACATCATTTTCATGATTTTTTTGGAGGAGAAAAACAATGTTGACGAAGACAAAAAATAGAGATTTTGGAGTGCTTAACCAATGTATGATGGCAACTAGGGAAGGAAGTTGCCGTATGATGGTTGATGGCCGTACGTTGCGAAGAATAAACAAATCGCCTATGGTAAACTCGATCTGCACAATGTGCTTATTGAGTGTTGGTCATACATCCACTGCCCACAATGGAGTTTACCAATTGTACACTGAATGATGGAGAAGCTCCACCTTTCAAGATGTGCAAGCTGTACATTGAAGTATGAATGAGCTTGCCATACATTGTTTTTTGGTGGGCTCACTGTACATTGAATAATTAAATGTCTTTGTCGTACAATGGGAATATGACGTTGTACGATGGAAAGATGATGCCATATGATGGAGAGCTGTTGTCGTATGATGGGTGGAGGATGTCGTACGGTGAGAATAATTGGAGGGCACACATTATGTAATTGTTTTGATCGTATGATATCACTTGTTTTGACCATACGATATGAGCTTAGTGTATTGTGCGCTTGGTATATGGTGCAACATGATGTAGTCTGTTGAATGAATGAATGTCTTTGTTGTACAATGTGAATATTAAATATTGGCCATATGGTATAATTTAGAGTGGGTCATATGATGAAGTGTATAGGCTGCATGCTATGCACATTGATTGGTCATACAATGTGATTAATAGATGATTTCTTATTTCCCTTCTCTTTATCTTTTGTACGATCGGTTCCCTTCCCTTCGCTAATTGATTGCGTACTAAATATGCTCGTTGTACCTTGTGTCTTGCAGTTTGTAAAATCTTAATAAGCAAATGGGGTAGTGCAATCCTTAGCTTTTGATGGTGCCGTAAATGTGGCTATACAATGGCCTCATATATTGTTGTATGGTGTAGAATGGTAGTCATACGATGCATATTGAGGGAAAAGCCAACCGTATGACATAATTCTTTTCTTGTGCAAATGAGTCTTTTCTTGCCATACGATATGGTTAGACCTTTTACTGTGATTGGGCTTTGTAGTCGGGATTTTTAATATAGTCGGGCCTTTTATGTAGTTGGGCCTTATAATTAAACTTTTTAATGTACTTAGAGGTGTATCATTAGTAATTTTGTGTTCTTTTGCAAAGTTGGATACCTCTTGCAACTGTTGTCTTTTGCCAACCATTGATTGTGTCTCACACACATAAACTGTCCAACTTTTCAAAATAATTTTTCATCGGTTGCTCTTCACTAAGAGTTGCAGCTTCAAGAAAATTACAAGTCCACGAAAATACCTCATAGTCCTCCATTTGCTAGTGAAATAGGCCACAAAGAGAATTTGTTTCATCCTCCGAGCATGACTGTAATTCTAGAATCCCTTGGTCATTCGGCTCTGTCGGACCTAGATCATGCTTCTCTATTTATTCTTCTTCGGAGTTTGACTCTAACGAATTGGAGGAAGCTGCTTCCTCATTTACAACTTGGTTATTTAAATCATTTACATATTCCCGACCCTTGTTCTCAATGGAGATTGTATTCTTTTTCTAGTTGTGAATGGCTTTCGCTACTACCAACCAACCTCGATCGAACAATGTGTCGTATGCTTTCTTCCTTAATGAAATGACCACAAAGCTCAACAAAAATGCTTGGGTTCCGATAATTACCTTTTGTCCCATTAAAACTCCAAGAACCTTAATACCTTGTTGATTTGCACCCACTAGTTGAAAAGTTGGGGGCCAAATGGTCTACTTGCCCAAACTTCTCCAAGTGTCTTCCAAAAGTACATTCATGCTAGACACCCCATCAACAATTGTATTGGTGAGATCCCTTCGAAGGATCTCCATATTCACCATTGCTGGTTTCTTTGTTGTGTTAAGTTGTTAATTGTTAGTAACATTGGATCAATCACTTGGTTGCTCAATAGTGGAGGTTTAGTTATTGGATCTTCATTCTCACAAGATTCTAATTGGGCCGTAGTATGCATCATCATATTCTCCCCCAATACAATAGGATTTCAAAGTTCAAGAATACTTTGTAATATATCCACTACTTTAATTGGTATAGTAGCTTGAGGTACTTGATGTGCAATATTTTTCTTTGATTGTAGTTGATTTGTTACCGCACTTGCATTTGTATTTGAATGACGTCTTTCATTAGCCATAGTCTTCTCCACTTCGACCTTTGCTTCATGAAGCCATTCTTTTTTTGTACGTGGATCTGGGTACACAACCTTCTTTGCTTGGGCACGAGTAATGGCCGATACTTCAGTATGCCTTACATCAATCATGTTGACACTAGCCTTTTGCTTCAGACATCCAATGTCTTCATGATCTCCAAGTCCACACCATTTGCACAATAATTGCACTTTGCCTTGCTTGTTCTAGCAATCCCTCACAAAGTGTTCCCATTCACTACATTGTTGGCATTGTATGATAGGGCGTCCCTTGGGGTCATATTATATTTGGCTTTGTCCTCCTCTTTGATTTCGATAACTGCTTGGAGATGCATTTTGTGGCTTTGATGGAGTGGACTCATCTCCTTGCGTAAAGAGTACTTGTGTACTCTTGGTCTTGAAATTGTATGGGCACTTCTTTATTGAATGACCTATAACCTAGCAAATCTCACAAAACATCTTTTTAGGATAATTACTTTTTGTGTGCCCCTTAATTTTGCACTCAATACACCATAGTTCATTAGTTTCTTTATTGATTTCTTTCTCCGCCTTCAATTCTTTCATCATTCAGAGCATGCCCCTCTAGAGCGCTTGTACCGTTCCCGATTAATTGTCGCTACTATCATCCAAACTTCCATCTTCCTTTGTTTTTCTTTTACTATGCAAGGACATTTTATTTTCACTTTCTATGTCCATTACTCAATTGTAGGCTTCTAAATAGGAAGAGGGTGATACTACCTTCATTTTTCTTCTTAATGACAAAAGTAGACTTCGATGAACCATCTTTTCTTGAGATTGTCGGCTGGTTTTGTTTCTAAATTTACAAGAAATTCTTTAAGTCTACAATTATAAGCTCGTACATTTTCGTGCTCACCTTGTTTTGTATTGTAAGTTTTTGCTACTATTTCACTATCATCACGAAGCAATTTAAACTCTTCTTCGAAGGCCTTCTTTAATCTCTCCCATGTGCTTTGAGAGGCTTGGCCAATTTCTATATACCAGTCAATTGCTACACCTTGCAAGGTGGTTGGAAAAGATCGTAGCCAAATTGCTTTATCATCTTTCCCATTTTCTATCCAGATTGTTTCACAAGTCTTATAGTGTCTAACGAGATCCTCCAATCCATTTCTTGTAAACTTGGGTGACTTTTGTTGTTCTCCGCAATGGCTTACCGTGATCTTATTTTGGCACTTGGAATCTATTTGCTAGGGAGTTTTGATTCAGATGTTTCGATACTTGTCTCGCACTCTCAGCCATATAGGAATCCTCAACTCCTTCGTTGACTTCAGCCTTCCGTGCACTTGTTTCGCCTTCAGATTTTCTTTTATATACTCTTGGCTCAGCTTCTTATCCTTCGATTAACAACCTTTCAATGCCCCAAAGGCTACTCTCGTACAATTTTGTGAAGGACTGTGACTTTGTCTCCCGACTTCCCTCATCTAGAGAAGGTTGTCTTGACTTTTCAACTTGATTGCATTCTTGGGAAGGGCCCTAACTTGGGAATCATATGGTTGTATTTTCCTCAAGTGTTTCTTGTAATCTTCTCCTTTGTTCCCTTTGCTTGATAATCCATAAAGATCACCTGATCTCATGGTCTTGACCACCTTGTGGTCTCTTCCCGCCTTTATTAAGGTCTAAGGGCATGAATTACTCAAATTTGACCCAATTGTTTTAAGACAACTACGCCAAATGTTTACTGCTCTATCTGATAAATGAACACATGAATTAATAATAAAGACGACAATGCATACTAGATATATGAGTAAAATATATCTTTATTCACACATGAAATTATTACAGAAGAAGACTAGAGATGGTCACCCAAGGATCAGAGTCGATCCAACTAGATCATACTACTTTCCTTGACGATACAAAATCTATTTAAAGGACCCAACATTTGCCAAGAAGAACACAACCGTCAAGCATCCAATGTTTATAACTACCTAAAGCCAACAACCAATTAATACATAGTCGGATAACCAATTTTATTGAAACATAACAATTGACATTGTACACTAAATACAATGTGTTCTCCATTATTGAAGAGCAATAGGCTATCTAGAGGAAGAAGGGATGAATTATCATGTTTGATGGATGGAGTCAGAGAAAAATTAGGACACTGCTGATTTTTTTACTTTCTTCTTTAAGTGGCACAATCTTCTTGAAGTCAATTGATGCTTAAAGGAAGATTAAAAATTTAGATTATTTATGTGATTTGTAGGAATAAGTTTTGGTGGAAGTGGGGGTGGAAAATAGAGTATAAATAGTTATTGATAATGCAACAAATTTTGTTGTTGCAAGTAGATTACTAATGGATAGACACCATGTTTTTTGCACTCCTTGCTTGGTGTATTGCATTGATCTAATGCTGGGCGTTAGCAAACTGGAGTGGATTGGTTCAATTGTGGAGCAAGGATGAAACTTTTGCTAACACATTAGAACCATGCGTGGGTACACTCTTTGATGAGAGTTCATAGATAATAGGGAGTTGGCCTGACTTGATGTCACTCCTTTTGCATCCTTGTTCATTAGTGTGTAGTCCGTGCTACTAGCTTTGAAGTGAATGTTAGTGAGTAATGGAGCGAGTATTCCTTCTCAAAGACAACTGCTAGGATCAATGTCATGGATTGGGTATTTGATAAAGCCCATTTTTGGATTCTTACAAAAGAGATTGTAGATTTTAGTCTTAAAAGTTTTCTCATTTTCTTTTATTAGTGTGCACAAATTTATTTTTTCCTCATTCACTAATTAATGCTCAACTATAGATATACTAGAGTGTTTTAAACTATTTGAATTTTGACTTTTTATAGGTGATTGAGTTGTTGGCTAACTGTCTTTCACTAATGCAATATATAAATCCTTATAGATTTTATGTAAAATAACATTTGATCAAGCATCCTCTAAATCAAGGTTCATTTACCTTACAACCCATATTCATCAAAGCTCTTTTCTTGTCATATTCCTTCTCAAAGATTTCCTAAACATTCCCTTCCTCTTTCTCATAGTAAAAGGTGGCTACCTAGAACCCTCTTTTAGAAAGGGTTTTTTCTGGATGTCTCATAGGATATGTTTATGAGAGCTTGTTATCTATACACTTTCATTTTGGCCCTTTCTTCCAAGGGATAAGTCATAATAAAATAAACTTGTGTTCTTCATGTGTTGACATTGTGGCCATTCCTTCTTTATATTTCTTAGATTTCCTAGGTGTTTTGTGCCCCTTGAACTCTTTTGGCTGCATATCTTTAGTAGTTAAGAATTTACACTAAAATAGATGGCTTCCCTTGATCTTCCAAAGTTGCTATAAAAACTATGCTTCTGTCATTTGAGTACAATCTACAATCCTTGTATATGGCTACAGAATAGGGAAATGCATTCAATGACATATTTAAATTCTTGGAGCACTTGATGAAAATGTCCATCTGTTTTTGACAAGAATCATGATTGGTTAAGTTTATTTCTGTTGCTCAAACCATGTATAGGGTTATCTCTCCTATAGTTGACAACATGTGAGTTCCTAGAGACATTGAGCACCTCCATTTTTAAAGGTTTGAATATACAATCAACAATTTCAAATAGTGTATACAGACACAATCTATAATCTATACAAACTTGAAAATGAATGATCTTAGTGGAAGCTGCTTGCATAGGAGCATGCATATTCAGTAGAGCATTGAAGGCAAGTCTTTTTCTCTTCCTTCGCACTTGGAGAGCTCTCTACTATTTGAAGTCTGAATTATGCCTTGGTGGCTTTCTTGATTACATGAAAACATGAAGAACTTACTATGATAATTGGAGAAGATGATGACTTGGGTGTTTTAACATACCAAAAAGTGAGCAACAATTCTCCTTTAATTGACTTTTTTGGAATTGAATCTCACATGCCATGTGACCAAACAAATATATCAAAATTGATTGTGAAAAAATGATTATGGAGTGGTGCTCCTAAGAAATCACTTTGGAACAACCTTCCTCTTTGTTGAATTTTCAATTCCTTGTAGTTCCAAAATGGTAAGTTTTAACTTTTAATGATGAATACTTTCAATTCTTGATTTATCATTGCTAAGCTTGTCTTCTGTGCACATCGAGGTCTTGTTGTGATGAATTAACCTTTGAATTCAAGCTAATCTGCAACACCTTCTCTTTGATGACCACCTTTCTTTGTTGAAGGCACACTGCTAAAAATTAAGCATGCCGTTGGTTGAATATTTTGTAAACTTGTGAGGTTTAGCAAAATGGTGGTTTCAGCCAAAGTGTGTGAGATAAAACTCTCCTAATTAGGGGAAGGCTCCCCCTTTCTTACTAACTAAAACAAATATGGGTGGAACGATAACCTTTCCTCTTGTTTCAGGAAAGATTAAATTCTTTTCTCTTTTCAGAAAAGTAACATTAACTTTTAAATAAACTCTTACAGTAACTTGCAATAAAATTGAGAAAAAGGAAATGAAGTTTCCTGAAAGCTCAAAGACTTCTGTCACTTCCTCCGGGATGGGAAAGCAATCTTCAAGCACAAAGTCTTGAAAATTTGAGATCCTATCTACCCTTTTGAAAGATAATTTAATGACAATATATAGCACAAGACAGCACAAAGTCTGCAAGTATGATGTATCTATTAATTACTACAAATGGGAATTATTACGAGCACAAAGACTTGCAATTCTTCTTGATTTCTAAATTCAAATTATGAATTCAACCTTCAACATTCACAGCACAAAGTTTGCAAATATTTCAATTGAAGCTCTCTTTAGCAATTTTCCACAATCTCCAAATAATCACAAAGCAATGCTCCAAAATGACATAAGAACACAATGGATGCAAAGTAGGACTTCAACACAAAGTCAGAAATTTCCAACTCTTTGATATTACTTGAAAAATAACAACTTATAACTATAAAGCTCAAAGTCTTTATGAGTACAAAATTCTGCAGAATTTTCTTGCTTGCCAAAAAGATGATAATTACAATAGACCCCCTCAAGTATTTATAGGAGAGAAGCCTTGAGAAAAAAGTGGGAGGATCCCAACTAACTTGAGAAATTCTCTCAACCACTAACTAACTGAAATTGACTTATTCAACATTACAAGTCCTATTATATTTTTGACTTTCAATGTAATCACATGTAATTACATTTTACAAAATTGCAAGTGGAAGGAACACTTGCGATTACAAAATTTGTTTTTACATGTAACTTGTCGAAAACAAAATACATAAAGATAAAGTGTTATGAGACACTTTTATTCTATTTCAGTCATAGCTTTGAAAGACTGAAAGTTACTGATAATTTCCTGCAACTCATCTGGATCGGGGCCTAGTGTGTTCTTGGCAACCACAACAGTCTTAAGGATTACATCAAAATACCTTATTGTTGCTTCTTTATGTTCTTCATGGACAGTTTGTATTTTATCAAGGATCATTCGATGATTAACAAACTTATGAATTGAATCCATGGTAAACTGTTCTGATTCTAGCTCTTCACGAAGATTTGTTGTTATTTCTGTAGTAATCACATCAGTTGCAAGTAATTCTCCTTCGTGATTTAGAATCCTGCAAGACATTTTCCCAAAGCTAGAAAGTATGTCCTGCTCAACTTCGTCACTCATCTCCAGTGTAGCTTGAACATCTTTGATGAGATCTTCAATAACTAATGACTTGTTTGTCATGAGTTCTTCAAATTCTACATATTTTTCTCTACTTGGTATTATTGAATTGCTACGTAGAATTTCTAGCTTGAATTGATCCATCTCATGCCATATTTTTAAATCTTTTCCAAGTGAATCCAGACTTTGCTTGAAAGCTTCCAAAGTCTAATTCATCTTTACTCTTGCTGCCCTGACAGTACTCAAAATATGTAATGTCTTTTCAATCACTGGCATACCTTGATCAATCAGCTATGTTGCCCAAGAATCAACTGCTTTAGCCTTTTGTGCAATCTTCTCTAATTGCTTGACTGATTCTTCAGAGGTAAAAGAAGTTAAAGGATTAACTTGCTCTGAAGATTTTGTTATCTTCTGAATCACTGAGATGAGCTGTGAATTCTTCTCTTTAAGCTCACTTTTCTTTGTTAGTAATTCATCATATCTCTGAACCAATGAGGCTACTGAATCTGTGGCATCATGCATAAGACCAAAATGTGTTTGTTTGCCAAGCTCAACTTTAGTAAGCCTGTAATTTGATAGCTGCATTTCTTCAGGTGGCTTCTCAGATAATGGCTCAGCTATCTCTGCATATCTCATTTTATTTTCATCTATTACCACTCGTGAGACCTTCTTAGCTCTCTTTGTAGCCCTAGATTTTGGTTTTGTAATTTGTTTGAAATCAAATACATCAGGAGAGATTTCCTGCTTTTTCCTTTTGTGCGTAATTGAACTCAGCCATGAGGGTAATTCTAATGAGCTTACATTAGAGACAACAACCGTGATTTCTGAAGAAACTGGCTCTACCTGTATCATAGTTGTCACCTTAGGAGAAGTATCAGTTTGAATTGCAACAGGGATTTGTTTAGATGGCTGCTCATGATTTATTTCTGTCATAAACTTATCAAAATTCAAAGCTGAAGTATCAATCTCAGATAGAGGAATGCTGGAAGTGGTGACATAAGAAGAATTATCATCAAAAATTCTCTCCAAATCTTCATGAAAAGTTCCAACAGGAATCTCCATACTAGCATCAACAGTCGTTCTTGATTCTACAGGATTTACAAATACATCTGTACCAATATCCATAGGTATTTGTGGAATAACTGTATGAGGAGAATTTGAGACTGTTGAAGGAGGTGATTCTGGTGCATTTTCTTCATAAGTATCATCTTCATCAGTAAGAACATGTACCTGTACCTGTGATGTTTCTTTCCCTTTTGTGGATACTTCTGATGGAGGAATTACCAAAGCTCTGCTGACCCTTAACTTGATTCTCATGCCAGAAGAAGAAGCACCTTCCTTAGATTTGTCTCTGATTTCAGATCTTTGCCCGACTGGACCAGCCAAATCATTCTCTGCATCACTTTTGATTTTGATGGTTTTGACATTATTATCTTTCAACCAAGCATTGGTATTAGCGAGGATGGACTGAAAACGATCAAGGATGGAATCACACTCCTTTTTAGACCATTGTGGGGACGGGAAAGGAGCTTCTGCAACTCTTTGTTCAATGTATTTTGGATCTAGGATTTCTCCATCATCTACCATTCCTTTAGGGATTTTGGTCAAGTTAAGATCCACAATTTGTTCTAAGGTAAGTCTGCTGTAATCCATCCTCCTTATATCTTCTTCAGTACGAAGATCCACCTAGATATCTTCAAGACGATGAACATGAGCAAAGGCCCTTTTGATTTTATCCTTCATCCCACGGTAATCAAAGTCTTCTCTTGCGATGAACTTCTTCAGCTTGATTTCTTGAAGCTTTGCATCCATTGCTTTGGCTTTTTGAGAAGTGTTTAAAGAATACCGACCAATCTGTAATGGATTGTGAGAAGAAATAGTAATACCCAACTTGTGACTAGCAAGTTGTACAAAATGTACGACCATCGGCTGTCTTGCTAACTCCATCAAAAGAATTCTGTCAGTAGGGTATCGAGGCAACATGTATGGCTGTCTAGTAAAACATCCAACTCTCATATAAGTGAAAGTAGGAAATTGCAGAAACAAGCAACCATATTCATTTACTTTCTCCCAGGCTGCTTCAGAAACTCTTCTCATCTTGAGTGTTTTGTCAAAGAGACACATAAAGTAACCAAAGAAAGCATCCTGTACTCTTCTGTAATGATGCCTACTGGGCTTCAGAGTTAGCTGATCATAATATTCCCAGACTGGCACTAATGATCTATTCCCCTTTGTAGAAAGACCAGGAAACTATCTGAGAGATGCAACAATATACACCAAATAAGAATTCATATAAAAGGTGTAGGTAGTATGAACTTGTGCCAATTGTCTACACAAGTTGTCACTGATAAATTCTCCCTAGAAAATATGAGATTGTCCTTTCCTCATAACCACGATGTACTTGTACATCCAAATTTCAAATACATTAGAGAATTTCAAACCTGCTAATCTGCTGAGAAGTGTAATCATATCACCTATTTCTTCAATGAAATCAGAACGATGCAACTTGGGCCATCTGGTAAAGCAAGTTCGGGGAGTCTTCAACCATTTAGCACTGATGTGTCTATTGCAATCTGCTTTTCTTTGTTTGTAATGATCTACAACACTCTTCATTGTGATATCAGCATATAATGGAGCAGCAGGTACTTTGAAGATTTTATCAATTACTTCAGCCTCCAAACTTATAATGACGTTTCCATCATCGTCCTTGATTGTTCTTGTTTCTTCATCAAAATGAGAAGCACATGCAAGCACAAATTCTGGTTCTAAGGCAGCGACTGGAAATGAAGAAACTAGATGAATATGGCTTCTGAGAAGCAACTGCATATCATGAGTCGATGGGTTCACCGTTCTTTTCAAGAACTCAGACATATCAACATGCCCGATCTCTGTGTCTCTAATCTCATCAATGAGAGAAATTACCTGAGAAGGAGCGATCTCGTTCAAATATTTATCATACTTAGCCTTCATCTTTTTGTTTGGAGGTGAAACTGGCTCTTCTGTCATCGAACAAGAATCTGAAATACTGTGATGAAAATTCAGAAGAGTAAGAACATCTTTAGAAGCAATGGGTGATTCCATAATATCAAGATCTGAAAAACTAGTAATCTCATGAAGACTTGATTGAGTTTTGGACTTATGGAAATACTATGGCATAAAGATGTTTGACGAATATGCTTTGGACAGTGATGGGAAATCGGATATGAGAAGATCACTTGCAAGTTAGACTTGTAATCGGGTCTTGGAGACCCGATTTCAAGTGAAATGTGTCTTTTTATTGATGGGAACTTGCAGTCGGGTCTTGAGGACCCGATTACAAGTGATGAAAACGTGATATGGTAAAGGGAATGATTTTGAATGGGCGAATGGAAGGTAGGTAAATGAATTTGTAAGTGAGGTGAAGTGTATGGAAGCAAATGCGAGTGTTTTGAAGGCGAATGGATGTATTCTTAACTTGCAGTCGGGTCTTAAGGATCCGATTGCAAGTATGCAAACTTTTATCTATCAATGCATTTTGAAAATGCATCATAAACTTGACCAAGAAGAAATAGAAAATAGAAAGAAAAGAAAAGAAACAAAAGAAAAACCCAAAACGTACCTTGAAAAGCCCAAAACGCGCAGTTGAAGAATAAAAATGAAAACGCTTAAGTTGCAACCAGCATTTATAAATAAAACAAGGTGAAGACTCCTCTTCAAACTCTATTAGCTGAACATTAAAGTCTCTCCTCAAGAAATGCAGGAAAGAGGAAGAAGAAAGCACGCCAAGACAAAGTCAAAATCGAGCTTCTCAAACAAAAATGAATGCTACAGCAAGAACTCGACTTGAAAATCGGGCATTTTGATGATCAAGACAAGTCACTCAAAACGCGTTGGGCCTTAAATAGATGAAAGCAAGTCATTTTTTTAAAAGAAGGAAAACTCACATGCGAACTTGTATTCGCGTCCCAGAGGCCCGATTACAAGTGAAAATGTCAGTTTTTTTTTTCTTTTGATTTGGCCGTCGGGTCTTAAGGTCCGATTTACAGGTGAATGTAAGTTATAAAATGTTTTTAAAACTTTTCAACTTGTTGGTCGGGCTTCAGGACCCCCAACGCGAGTGATTAAAAGGTAACAAAAAGCGCCTAACTTGCAATTCGGGTTTTGAGACCCCCTTGACAAGTTAGAAGAAAAAGACACGAAAGTTCACTTGTAATTTGGGTTTTAAGATCCGACTAACAAGTTAAAAGAAAATAAAAACTAGAAGGTATTACTTGCAATTCGGGCTTCGAGGATCCAATTACTAGTAAAAGATAAAACATAAAAGTAACCTTCAAGGCATCCCAACTTGCAATTCGGGCCTTAAGACCTGAATTACAAGTTAACATTAAAACATAAAAACAAAAAGGAATACGCTTGCAATTCGGGTTTTTAAGAGCTGATTACAAGTTGAAAAATCACTTGCATTTTAGAACATGAGAGTCTCCTACTTGCAACAAGGCGTCCAAAACCCGAATTGAAGAAGAAAAGACACAAAAAAGAAGATCAAAACAAACACAAAAACAAAAAGAAAATGACCAAAATGACAACAAACCTCATAGAATATACAAGGCACAATTTTCTCTTAAGAAATGTGCATTAGAGTAACCAAGTATAGGAATTTTTAAAGAAAAATTCATATAGGTTGTCTAGTTTTTGCTATGCAAAAACTGAAGACAACACATGCCAATTCTGTCCTTGGCGCTTTTGGCAATTTGCAAATATTTACTGTCCAAATTGCTTCCTTGGCATTATGTCAAGCAAGAAGCTTGCAAAATTTTCATTTGGCATTGTGGAGAACACTTGTCATATGATCTTCTCTCGGGGTACCCCCTTGAACAATCATGGCACTTCTCTGCATGATCACCCTTGATCCTCACAATTGGATGAATTGTGTGTTTTGAATCTTTGCTTTGTATGGATATAATTTCTTCTTTCAGCAACCCAATGTTGCCTTACTTGGCACTTTCGTATTTTGTGTCAAAACAAACTAGTTTGAAGTGGTTGCTAGTTTTTGCACAATTGCTTCTCTTCTAACAGCTTTGTACTGCCAATTTGCTCACGAGGTTTTTGAACTTGTTCATCTAGCTCACCTTGGAAAACAATTCTTTGGACTATGACTCCACTTTATTGTTCTTCTTCATGAATTCCTTTTCTTGTTGATTGCGGGTCTTAGAGAAGCTCTTCATGAGGTTTGACAAATTGCTCTAATAAAGTTTTGACCCAGACAAACCCTCCTAATGCCATGGGGAATGCCTTTGTGCCGCAAACACATACAATGGTTCATGTCTAAAACAAACATGTCCATATCTTTGTCAAATGGGACCACATGCAAGACGGTGGTTGTGTTGGATCTTGGATGGATGGTGGAGTTGAAATATTAGGAGGAAGCTTGCAGGTGGGAGGGAGAGGTCTAGATGGACTTTCGTCCTTATCAGATATGAATGTGATCTCTTAGATGATCGGGTTTGGTCTCTTGTATAGATCTCTTGTTTCAGAGGAAGAAATTTTCATATGGGGTTGGGGGCTTTGTAGGAATTTAGGGTTCTCTAATGGTCCCTTAGACTTTTGTGCTATATTTTATCAACTCTTTTTCTCTTCTTGGTCTTTAATTATTTTGGGATATTTCCACATTTAGATTGTATTAAAAATTTGGTCATTTTCTAGTTGTGACATTACACATGGGTGTAAATAAGAGTACTTAGGCTTCAATTCTTTTTTATAAGGTTGTAGGTCAAGAGTGAAATTTGCCCGTAGGATTTTGTCTTAAATATTTTAAATCCCAATGCGCCCATGGATGATACTTAGGTCATTTGGGTTGTTGGTAGTTGACTCTACTCCCTCTCCTATTTGTTTACTGTTATTGTCACATTGCGATTATTTCTACTTTGTATAGGTTAAAGTTTAAACTTTTAATTCACTATTTAACCACCTCATCATTTTGTGTGTCTTAAACAAGGACCCTGTTTTTATAAAGATGGCGGTGAAGAGTGAAGACATTATTTTTAGAAAGTCTACATTTAGATTTGTGTTTTGAGTTCTTGGAATCTTTACCCTCTCTTTCTATTGTTCTTTCATTCATTCTTCCGTGCTTCACTACTTAACAAGTTTCCTTTGTTCTTGCACAAATGGCATTGATTTTCTGATATTTGAAATAATTCCTCCTTCAATCTGCACCATCAATATTACTTGGATTAGTAGGGTTGTCAATTTAGTTGCCTCCCTCCTATTTCCTATTTCTCGAAAACTATGGTTATGCTGTGAGTCTTTTGCACTTTACATCATAGTAATGAAAATCATTTTTGGGAATAAATCTTCAGGCTAAATTTTTTTTTTTTTTCTTTCTTTCAAATAATGTGATTTAATTGGGAGAAAATAAGGTTAGGGTTTTTGAAAAAAAATGATAGAAATCAGGTCAGCGTTATGATTTAAAAAAATGATTTTTTACTTTTCAATATGTAGCCAAAAACTGCCAAATTGAAAGCAATTTAATTGTGGTTGCCAGTTTTATTGTGAGTTTATGAGTCAATGTAGTGGCCAACCCCTAAATGGCATATAATTTTTTCTGTTTCATCCAAGTATGAAGAGAGACATTTCCTCAAACAGTTCAGTTCTATACTAGTTTCCAGTTTTCTATTTAACGTCTGACAGATGCTTCAATGAGCTTTTACTATTTCATCATCAAGGATACATACAGAATGTTCAAACATAAAATGACTTTAACCAGAAACTTCAATGGAACATATATATATATATATATATATATATCCTCTGAATAACAATTCCAAAACTTCCTTTACAAGCACAGATACTAGAAGAAATTGAACTATTAATTCTGACATGGAATTAAACAATCTTGTACTGCAGTCTTGTAAATAAGCTACAGATGGATAGCTGAAATTACACCAGATAAAATACTGCAACACTTGTATGGCGCTACAGTCACAGCTTCCCAATTTTCCACGATGACCATGAATACTCAGACCCAACTATCATACTTCAACCTGATATGTTTCCTTTGACTCCTTAATTAAAACCACGTTTCTCCATTTGAAAGAGACGGCAAACCAAAGCATGATTTGGTACCAGAATTATGTTTCTTCAAAATCATTACGGGTCCTTAGGAACATGTATATCAACTAATTTCTTCATCGAACCGTGTATATGAGAAAGCCCAACTCACGATAAGAGTCCCAAAGGCAATGTCGACTTTCATAAATCTCCTTTCACCAAATGATTTTTAAAGATGAGCGACTCCTTTGTTTTTTTGCATTGCTTCCTTAATCGATGCATTACAAATATTATTTTCAAAATATCAAATGCCCCCTGTTATCACAATGCGATTACTCCTTGTTAGCCACAAGAACACGGAAGACTAAGGAGATCATACATAAAATTGAAGTTTGGTGGCAGCTTGCAAAAACACGATCTCAAAAGAGAGACGCTTGACACTTCATGACACCTAGCTTCATTTGTTCCATAATCTTCTTAGTCGAGACTTTTTTATCTGCCACATCCGTTATGTGAACTGATATCTTTCACAAAGAAACAGCTTCTTGAACTTTATGAATGCCATGATATTCAATAAATATATAGGTGGCTCCTCGTGTAATCACACGACACCCTGATTATAATTATATCCTTCAATTCACACACATTCGGTGGCAATATTGATTTAGTTTTTTGTCTGCTACGCTGGAACTTCCCTGTCTTACTGTCTTACCAGCTACTCACGTGTCACCTTGTATCACTTACACGGCAAATCTCTTCAATTGAATCACTTACCTGGCACAAGCTCCTTAAAGACTTCTAAAATATACGACACATTTCTTCATAACCGCACCTTAGGCATTTATCATCAATTTCAAACGATTTCAAGAAAGAAGCATCAGTTACCATTAAAGAATTACTGCTTACGGTATCTTATCAAACTTCCATTGTATGGTGCTGAAAGAGACTTTTCAAAATTATTCCCAATCGCAAGCTTTGGGTATCTACTTCCCAAGAAAGTGTCAACAGGAAATTCTGGAAGACCCGATACACCATTGGCGGATTTCACATGAGACTACGACTCTAGGAGTTTAAACAATACTCATATGAATTAATGGCCTGCCTCAATTTTCCGATTCTGCTTTATGAGAGCTACAAATTCCTTAAACCTGTCAATACAATTGCTAACTCCTAGTATTTATAATCGATATAATATTTGAAAATCACCTTGTAGTTTCAAAATCTCGGCAAAGAGAAGAATGGATGACACTTTCTTTACTTGACTTACCGCTCCTCATTAATAAATGATGCCTCCAGGAATATTAAGGGACACTTGAATATTAATAATCTTGAAGACGTCCAATTCTGCAATTAGATTTTAAAGACTTGTTGCTGTCTAACCTCCGCATGATATTAAACTTCAACACTAGTTTTCTTCTTAGAGAAGTGCGACAACCTTCAAAGGTAGTTTGTCATGAATCCTGAAGCTATCAATCCAAGTATACTGCCAGCTAGTTTTCCACTCATGGCTATGAATCCTGAAGGTATTGATTCAAATAAATATAGTTACTACTATCTTTATTTTCCAGCGTGAACCCTCTCACAATGGCCCGAGGATTTACTCTGCAATTCCAAGCTAATATGGCTTTCAATTAGTATATATATAAACATACCATGCCCACTTAATGTCTGAGCTAAGATTCTTTTGATTTGTCTTCCAACTATTCACGTCTGATCAAGCTTAATTCCGTAATACTGGCATCTAGAATTATAAACTGCAACTGCAAATATAGCCTATGATAGTCTGGTGAAAATTAAACATTACCTTTTTAACTTCAGACTTCAAAAATTCATTAAATTCACCATTTCAAACACCAGCACAGCCCCTAGAATAGGACTGTCAGCCACCACCCAGGGTGTATCTTTCAACACCGTAGATGATATTCTCTGTGAGAAGGATTCCGTCCTCACAAAGTTCTGGATAAACTCCAGCCAAAAACCTGTTTCACAAAACCAAATCCAATCTTCTCTACAATGAGTTCTCTCAATGTTTTATTCATTTCCAAACTAGAACTCCTGTGCCTTCTTGATTTCTCTTTTTTTTTTTAATTTCACCTTTAATTTAGTTCTTTTGGAGAACTCATAAAAAGTAACTTAGTTAATTAATTTAACTTTTCCCACTTAAGTTACTTTTGCTTTATTTAAATAATTAATTTGTCTTTTAAATTTATCCTTTTCGACAACCATAAATCAATTATTTAACCACAATGTTGACTTATAAAATTTGGGGACATTACAGTTAAACAAAAAATCATGATTTTTCAGTTTTAACAGTTACAAGTATCAAAACAAACTTTAAAAAAGACTCCATTGCCTTGTATCTTGTTTATTTAGATTGTTATTGGAGCATCTTAAATTTCTTAGGATCAATTTCCTATCAAGCAGTAAAAATGGTACTTTCTAGCTTTAGGTTCATTTTTTTATGATGCTTTTCATGCTAGGTGTTTTTCCTTTGATAGGCAATTTCAATATTGCATTGTGCATTCATATGCATTTCATTTAATATTGCACTGTTGGTTCCCTAATCAACTCTCCAAGACTATCCTTAAATTGGAGCCATGAACTCCATGAGAGCCTCACCAACTATCAATTTGCAATCAAGGTTTCCCCTTGCAAAATACTCTTGCTAGTTCATAGGACATGTATGTGCAATAGTTAACTTGTTGTTGGAGATACATAATATCTGTACATTTTCAAGGGAGAATTTGATGATCAGCACAAACAAAATGAAGCAACAAGCCTACCAGTGCTAACTAAAGCTGAACTTTGAAGTAGGTGAGATGGTTTTTGGTTGCTTTGGACCACATAAGTAGATCATTTAAAGGAATGCCTCAAATAAATGCTACATCCCATGCTTATGCACTTAATATTTAAATGAAGGAGGGATCCGTTATGTATTTTATATTTGCTATTTGAAGAAGTTGGGTTAAGTGTTGTCCCACAATAGGAATTAGAGTGCATAAGGGGAGAAGCTGGAGATGCTTTGAAATTGCATGGTGCAAATACACGTGGTGAAGTGTCGAGGTGTGCTTGCAAAAGATGCAATGGTGGAGAATAATGATGTCATAGAAAGACATTTGGGGTTGCAATTTCTTGGGAATTGAGCCCAAGAAACTTGTAAGTAGCTGAGTTGAAAAAGTCCTTTTCTTCCTTATGATCTTTGTTAAGTTGTATTGTAGTGTGTATTGGTTATGAGCATGTTTTGTGACTCATGGACATTAGTTAAATTCTTAAAAGTATTTAAGTAAATGTGAAAGCATTGATTACAAGTTATCAAGGGCATGAGGTCAGCCCTGCAATCCTTTGCTAGGAAGTGTATGCTCAACTTGCTAGTTTTTCTTCACTTTTAGGGGACAAAGCTCTTTAAGTGGGATGGTCTGTTGTGTACCTAGTCATAACATGGTGTCAAAAATGCATTATGACCTGTTTTATCCTTGCAGCCATGGTCTACATATTAAATAGGAGGATGTATGTTGTGTTAGTTATTACTTATTTGAATGTTTGTTTCTTTGGTTCCCTTTAGTGTCTAACGGATTTTGTCCGCTTTTGTTATTAATTGAGTGGAAGACTAATGTTTGTGTCTCATTCTTTATTTGGAAATAAATCCAGCACAGAGAGTTGCCATCAGTCCTCTTCATCTTTTGCTGTCAGATTTAAAGGTGTATATTTGTGAGGGTGAACAGGTGCCCTCATTTTACTTTTTTGCATTTACCTCTCTTCATTTTGCAAATTGTTTTGCCATTATGCTTCTTGCGATGGAACACTGATTAGACAATTATGAGATTGACTATGGAACTTGTGATTAGAACCATTGTAGAGAGTCATCCCTTATCCTAGATTAGCAACGAAATGATTAATGCCACACATCTTTGATCATGATAATGTTACTGAAATTGATTATTAACTTTGCATATTTATCATGTGGTAGCATTATCTACTAAGCATTTTGTAATTTATTTGACACTTAATTATCAAATAATATTGTCTCCTTTAAAAGTCATCTTGGATAGAGCTTCACCTGAATGTTCTTTGACAAAAAGAGAGAATTTTGGTTTTCTAAAACCCTATGTACATGTGTTTCTTTGTCCCTTTCATGGAGAGACCACAAAGAACATTATTTTTGGAATATGAAATTGTCACTGGTCAAATTTTTTCGTTTTATATCCATCATTGGAGAATGTATTAGTTTACAAAACAATTTCATTAATGTTGTTTTTTTATTTTCTTTACTTTGTGCATATTATTCCATGAACTTTTACGAGGTTGAAAATTTACAAACAATGTTACCAATAAAGTTATTTTTATTTGTGTTTGGTTCCATACACCATATATGTTTATTTATATTATATTCAGATCCATTTGGTTTTCAAATACCTTCTTGTAGTTTAGGAGATAAATATAAAACAAAAAGGTTGAGTTGCTCTTAGTCTTCATTCATGATTTTCACTAATAATTCTTCCTTTCTTTTTGCAGTTGACTTCTTTGCTTGCAGATATTGGATTAAATATTCAAGAGGCACATGCCTTTTCCACTACAGATGGTTATTCTCTAGATGTTTTTGTGGTAGATGGGTGGCCCTTAGAGGTGGGTTGCATGTCATGATACACAATTATTCTTTGCTTCCACTAAGTTAAGATTGGTAATGATGAAAATGACTAGCATATAACAATAAAGCAGAGGATCTTACTTCAGTTTTAAATCTTTCATTTTATTTATATTTATTTCCACAAATATACTACATATGCATGTGAGAAGAAACTTTAAACTTTTTTTACATTAATTTGTAATAGTGCATAAATATGTTTTTATGTGCACGTTTTTTGTATATATGTGTTAACTTCATAAGTTCACTTTGAAAATGTGAATTAATGAATGAGTGTATCCAAAAATTATACACATGCATGTACACACATACATCTTTGTTGCTCGTGTATATTGTACTTGATTCTTTAGAAGGACTTTCTTAATAAGAGTGCTGGATTTTCTAAAGGAAGTCCAACTGCCCAGCATCTTAGTTGCTAGTTGAAGATATCTAATACTTATATGAGTTGTTAGATATTCACATTGGATAAGGAACATCCTTCTAATCTTTGAGAATAGATGTAAAGCTATTATTCTAGGTTGTCTAGAGCATTGGATAACAAATCTATATATAAATGTGTCCAATAGAAGATGAAAAAGAAGGGTCAAAGTTGGAAGATGAAGTAGGCCATCTCCCACCAGATATTGAAATGCTGAGTTTGTAGTACTTGCTAGTAGGTTAAAACTGACCAACTTGTCAAGGTGATAAATCCTTCATTACTGTTCTATTTGGTGTACCATGTAATGTCTCTTTTTTAGTCCACTCCAACTTTCTTGGAGAGTACCAACTTAATCAAAAATGTATTCTAACAGTGGTAGAGAGTCTTTGGAGCCAAGATGAGTACAATGGTACTTTTTGTGTGTGGATCTGACATTTTGGGAGCACTCCGTACTTCTTGGAGAAGTCCATCATCTTGGGAGAGTGCCAACTTTCATATAGACCGAGTTCCTATGCACTTAAGGTATTGGTGGTGGTTGGAATTCATGTTTGGGCTTTTTAATATTTTCTTTAACTTTGGTAGTTGTGCGGAAAATAATTGAATTATTAAATGGTTAAATATTTGAGCTGTCAAAAAGTGGCAATTTAAAAGGCAACTTATATTTAATTATTTAAAAAGGTAATTAATTAATTTTGGAGGGAAAAGGTGAATATTTAATCAAAAGAAATGTTAATTACATTTAGGGTTTGGATGGAAAATGATAAAAGAGAATTACTGGGAAAATAGAAGATATTCTATTCATCACCAATTTCCAGAAACCATTGTTTGTAGAGCTTTGGTTCAACTTTTCTCTTGAGGACAAAAAACCTCTCGGTTCATTTAGAAATCAGAAGACATAAATCTTTTTGTTTTCATTGCTAGCTTCATAGAGAGGTCAAATTTGTGTTGATTATAGGAAGGAAAAATAAAAAATAAAAAATAAAAAAATATTTATATATTATTTTTGCAGGGGATCAGCAACTTCTAGAATTTTATATTCATAATTGTAGGGGATCTGCAATTTTTAAAATGGTCCTGAATTAATATTTGTTTTTGGCCGTACTAAATAAATTGCATGACTCTAGCCATACTCTATTAAGGAGTGCTGACTTGGAAGGATATAAAAATTAATTTTATTTGCTGGCCTTGTCCGAAGTTTACGTGCTGCTGGAAAAGGATAAAGACAAAAAGAAAAAGAAATCAGAGAGCATATTTCTCTGCCACCGTACCACATACAACAACCACCACATAAGGAAAAAGTGGGGTGATGAATATCAAGGGTCTTCAAATTACATTTAGCCGCCACTTCCAAATGAGGACTAGGAGATCGAGAAGGGGAAACATGATATTCAAATGTGTCTTCGTCGTCCTCCATGGCATCCAATCTTGCTGTTTCTTCTTCTTCTGCTGCTGCTCTCTCTAATTCAGCAAGATCCTCATCAGTAAGGAAGACATCAGCCTCATCATTTTGTTCATCAATAGTCCATTCACCATATGGATCAATGTCATCCAAGTTGATGAAATCGTGTGAAACACCCTCTACCTTTCTAGTTCGAAGGCGAAGGTTGTACCGAACAAAAACTAAATCATTTAGGCGTTGCTGAGTCATCCTGTTTCTCTTCTTTGTGTGAATGTTCTCAAATAAACTCCAATTGCGTTCACACCCAGAAACACTGCATGGCTGCGACAAGACACGTATGGCTAGCTTTTGAAGATTTGGTGTGCTAGCACCATAGTTCTCCCACCATAGATCTACAAAAACATGTTTAAAAATATAAGTATTAAGAAATAAGAATAAAGTAAAAAATCTATATGTAAGAATCAAGTTTCTAATTTCATTTTTTACCTGGTTGTTGTTTTCCTCTCCTTTCAATTGCTTGTTGGGAGGAAAAGAGTCTCCCCTCTACACCCTTGTAGACCTTGAATAGATAAAAGAAAAAGTAAATCAAATATAGAAAATTCATAGATAGTCAAGGCTCAACATTGCAAATTCATAAATAAGATGTAACAAATTTGACCTCCAACTCATCAAGCACCTTATCTCTCAGCTCATGATCAGGCACCATCCTATCATTGCATGTGACAAGACCTTCCATGACCTCCTCATCCGCCTTAAATGTGTCCGAGAAGGAGAACTTCGGATTCAAGAAGTAGGCAAAGGCATGAATCGGCTGGTGGAGTTGGTATGTCCATCTCCGATCAATGATGCGCCATATGATTTCATATTTCCTTTTGTTGCCGCCATAGTAACGTGATATGGCCTCTTTGGCCCTATCCATGGCCTCATAGATGAAACCCATTGGCATGCCATCTCCATCCACCATATGAAGAACCCTCACCAAAGGTTCTGTCACCTAAAAAAATGAAAACGAATGTTAAATTATAACAAAATTAACCCCTCAAAAAATAAAAACAGCAAATAGATTATCTTGTATAATTTTTTTTTGTGTGATTGCTACTTATCCCCATCAACTCCTCTCCATTTTTGATGAATGTCTCATCAAAAACTATGGCAACAATCCTCTCCCCTTCAGGTCTATTGGAAAATGAGGACTCCTTCCAAGCATCGGACACGAACATTTGCTTGAGATGACCAATGGCACCAAGAATGCTTTGCAATGTGAGGAAGTGGCTAGCAAATCGTGTCACTCCAGGTCGCACAAGGTCCTTGCCATTTGTGAATTTCCTCATCAAAGAAAGCACCCAAGTACGGTTGTAGATAAATTTTGTAACACTTTTTGCATCTTCAACCACTCTTTTGACCCATGAAATCTTCCCAATGTCCTCTAGCAACAGGTCCAAGCAATTTGCAGCACACAGAGACCATGCAATTGTGGGATACCTCTCCATAAGTAGTCTAGTTGCAGCTACATATGCAGCTGCGTTGTCTGTGATGATTTGGACAACATTAATAACTCCAACTTCCTTGACCACCCCATCTAATAGATTGCATAAAGTCTCAATATTTTTGACTTCATGGGAGGCATCTATTGATTTTAGGAACACCAATGCACCATTAGAGGCCACTAAAAATTTAAGGAGAGTTCTATTTCATCCATTTGTTCACCCATCAGATAAAATGCTGCAACCTTTTCTTCGCCAAAATTTCTTTTGCTCATCAACCACAAGCCGTGTATTCTTTACGGCTTCCTCTAGCAATGGCCCACTCAAATCTCTAGATGATGGGGTCTTAAACCCCTTTCTTGCAACTGGAAGGGCGTTCACCAAACCTTCCCAATATGGGCTGTTTGCAACATTGAAAGGTAGATTATTGTAGTACCAAAAGTTTGCAGCAACCAATCCTAGCTTCATGATGCTTTTCCTTATTCCAACCGGTACCTTCAAGTGAAGGTTGTGCTCCTGGAACATTACGTGGAATAAAATAATTTGGTCCTGATGAAGGACCCTGGCTAGCACTAGTAGAAGAAAAGGAACCATCAGGACTCTCACCAAAAGATGAATGTGGAGCACGAATGCTTGGACTTGCAGCACCATGGGGCATAGATGGTGTAGAATGGGATCCACTCATCGCTGCTGCTAGGGCATCCTTTGTTTTTTGTCTTTCATCTTTTTTTAGCTCATATTCAACAAGAAGGGCCTTCGTCTCTCTAATAATCTCAGGAGTAGTCTTAAGGCATCCCTCCACATTTTGCCCATGTATTCTTGCAAGGTGGTATTTTAATTTGTTTATTCCTCCTGTCATCCATTTTTGGCATTCAATACATGTCACTTCACCTTTTTTGTTTCCTGGTATTCCATACTTCCATGCAGGGTCTTTTCTCGTTCCCTTTGGATTTGAAGACGACATTGCTGTTTCAAGTTCAACACGGAAAAGAAAAAATCAGCTAGGGTTTGCTAAAAAATCAGCAAATAAATGTGATTCAAAGTTTCATACATTTGCAACAAAAAAAGAATGCAAAACCAAGCTAGAAATAGTAGGAATTAGGCTATTAAGGAAAATAGAAAAAAATTTGGCAGCATTTCCCCTTATTTTTCTTGATTTTTTTGATTTTGAATGCAAGAAAACAAAAAAAAAAGAATTGTTAAATCACTTACCTGGCTCTATTTTGATCTTTTTAGCTCGTTCTCCTGGCTTCAATCAACCCCAAATCAATTTGCAGACCTGTATTTCACAAATAGAATGTTAAAATGAAAGAAAAAACAAAATAAAACATGGGTTTTTAACCCATTTTAGCTCCTAGCCGCACAGGAGAGTCTTGGGTCGGGACTCCCAAGTCTGACCTCAGGACTCGTCCGAGTCCTGAGGTCGGACTCGGGAGTCCCGACCCAGGACTCTCCTAGACTCGACTCCCGAGTCCGTGGCGAGTCGACTCGGCTGGCCAATGGACTCTCGAATCTGTGGCGAGTCTGCCGAGTCCTGAGGTTGGACTTGAGAGTCCCGACCCAGGACTCTCCTGGACTCGACTCCCGAGTCCGCGGCGAGCTGACTCGGCTGGCCAACGGACTCCTGAGTCCACGGCAAGTCTGCGGAGTCTGCAAACTATGGTGCAAACCTTTGATGAATTCCCTCATTGACTCCACGAGATACATAATATGGTAATTGTCATATTCGGAACAAATATACCCCCTACTTTAAGTAATCTACAAATGGGTCTTTGTCTCTTACCCATGGTTCCATGCATGATTTCCACATATCTTTAAGATCTAGTTTTGGTGTATACAATTTTTCATTCCTTCTATGCCCACTAATTCAACAATTATCATGTACGACAAAACATGCCCACCCCTTTTGCAATGTGTCATGTACTACATCTCTCCACAAACTTACACACGTATTTGCAGAATTGAAGCCAGTACCACCTCTCCTCCAACATGGCTTGTGTCTTATCAACTTTAAAGTGGCTTCATACTCCACCATTGTACAATCCTTTGATGAACTCCCTCATTGACTCCACAAGATACATAATATGGTAATTGTCATATTCGGAACAAATATACCCCCTACTTTAAGTAATCTACAAATGGGTCTTTGTCTCTTACCCATGGTTCCATGCATGATTTCCACAGATCTTTAAGATCTAGTTTTGGTGTATACAATTTTTCATTCCTTCTATGCCCACTAATTCAACAATTATCATGTACGACAAAACATGCCTCTTGCTTAAGTCATTTGCAACTTGATTTGACTTGTTAGACTTATGCTTCATTACAAAAAACTAATTATGAAAATATTCTATCCACCTCACATGTTTCTTGTTTAGCTTCACTTGGCTGTTAATTTATCCCAAAAGTTTGATGGTCTGCGTAAAGAATAAGATCCTTGGGCAATATATTATTATATATTGCCTCCACTTCCACAAAGCTTGAACAATGGCATAGAAATCTTGTAACAAACTACACCTTCTTACAAAGAGTTACCATGAATTATTCACCAAACAGTAAATAACTAAAAACAAAGATGAAAAGAGGTACAATTTTTTTTTCTCTTTCTTTAAATATGGAACATGCTCCTGCATAACTTTTACCATAAAGATATAACAAAGCATTTACACAATCTTTTCTAACTGAAAAGAACAAACATCTATCACTTCTGTATTTGAATGAAATGATTACATCTATTTAAGCTAAAACAATAACTTACAGGATTAAGGTCAGAGATCCTGCGTTTGGATTCTTTCTATCTTCCAAGACTCAACATGTCATCTGCAAAAGGGAGAGCATCACAGGGGTGCTTTACCTCCAACCATGGACTTAAGCGGTCCCCCGCACACCTTCCTAACTGGAAGTGGCCCTTCCCTTCAACGAAGGAATTAGTTGAGAACCCTCTTAGTTCTGCCATCTGAGCTCTGGTGTTGTGCCCTACTTAACTAATATCGTTGCACAACTATGGAGTCCCTCCAACTATGTACGACATCTCTGACTAGCTAAGTATCTGGGTCACGGTGAACCGACAAGTGCATGTAGAGACAAATGCACTCACTATGGCCATAGTATTTGTATCATAGATACAATCGCTGCTAAGAGCGAAGTCGTTAGTTCACCCACCCTACTCGACTTGGAGTACCCTTCCTGACCTAGGGTATATTGGAACTAACTGTTCCACCCAATAAACAATCACAAGAATATAAAACTCGACATAACTCGTTTGAGTTGATAAGATGTTAGATCTTTCTCGAACCCCTGTGCTGCTTGGTGTAACTATCAGGTCTTGGCAACTGCCATTGGTTCAAGATAAGAAAAACACAAGAGAAATTTTCTCCCCTTAGCAGTTTACCTGGCGTTTCCTTGCCAATACACACAACTAACTTTACCTGACTGGTCATAGATTGACAAGACAACTTCCTTTACATAATACCCTCTATTGAGTGGTATTCGTCGATGTACAAAACCCTAGAAAGGTTTGGTCTCTCACAAGGAAACAGTTTTACATTTCAAGGGAATAATTCAAATCACAATTCATTTATCAAAGGGAGCAAGGATTTTATCATTTAATTGTTTAGGAAATCATGCAATTGTAGTACCTAATGTACTCATTAACCCATTAATCACAAATACTAATAGATTATAGCCTTAAGCTAAAGACCCCCTTTTTCTTAATATATTCTCGAATGTACAGTGTTTTAACTTTGTTAGAGAGACCTTCTTTAGAAAGTGAGGAATCATTAGGTGATTAACTCATTTGGGTTGTTGGTTATTTCTGACTCGAACACTCGAGTTACTTTCACATAACCACTTGGGTCTCGGCTACAACCACTTGCTCGAGTCTTAACCCTAACCCATTGAGAGTTTCTACTCTCGAGATATAAACTTAAAACCATTCTTGACACTAAAAGATATCTTCTTGACCTTCGTAGTCACATTATGATACGAAGAATACATAGACAGGTATACATAGTAATGGTTAGATCTTCATCAAGAATATAAATTCCTTAAGGTTTTCGTCCTTCATACATTTCAGTGAAATCTTGTTGACTAAGGATAAGCACATTTGAAGACCAACTAGTTCCTGTTAGTTTTATGACCAGATTTAAACTAAGCAGAAATAAGAAACAATTCTAAACAAAATAACACAACATATACCCTGGGAAAACCCTCCTTCTTGAGGGAGAAAAACCCAACAACAATATATCACTTATATATTGATAAAATATCAGCAATTTGCTTACAATATGGCCAAATACAAGGCCGATTTGGAAATAAAGCTTCTCTCTTAGAAGCAAATAAATGATATCTCCTTTATGAATCGATCTCCTTGAATCAAAAGCTCGATTTGCTGTAGAAGTGAATTCCTCTTATATGCGAACTTGTCTTGGATGAAAATTGAAAAAAATAATGAATGAGAGCCGCCTTCTATATATACATAATGTGGTGTCTTTTCATGAGAGGTTGGCTTGATTACCAACCAAGGCGTCACTTCATAAAAGTTGGCCTTATTAAAAAAATAAACGATATAAATAACAAGTCGGCCCCTTGCATAATATTTGAATTTTATTTAATATTTATTTTCCAAGAAATCGTGGGAGAAAGATCTCCCGCCACTACACATTATATCATCAACACTCCCTCTTAGCTAGGGAGGTATCTTTCTCAATATCCATGTCATGGAGTCTCTCAACATGACACCCACAATGGCTACACCCATTTGTGGAAAAGAGCTCATCACAGAGTCACTCAACGTGATATTGTCATGGAGTCACTCAACATGACGTCCACCATGGCTACTCCCATGTATGGAAAGAACATGTGCACAAGTGCCCATCACGGAGTCACTCAACGTGATATCGTCATGGAGTCACTCAACATGATGTCCACTATGGCTACTCCAATGAGTGGAAAA
>VDFB02026685.1:0-21116 GCA_007258455.2 Sequoia sempervirens | reverse complement strand
CAAATCCAGGGCCCTGGAAAATGTCCCTGGTTCAGATACTTAGCCTTCATTATATTACACCATTTGGCTTTTCCCAACACAAGATTCCAACCAATCTTGGTAATGAGGGCTTTGTTCAAATTAGTAATCTTTCTAATCCCAAGACCCCCTTGGATTTTAGGATGGCAGACAGTGTCCCAATTCACAAGAGCTAATCTTTTTTTCTCTTCAACACCAGTCCAAAGGAAGGATCTTTGGATTCTTTCTAGTTTTTCTACCATGGAACCCGAAATTTTGAAGAGGGAGAGGAAGTAGACTAGGATCCCTTGGAGAGAGGCTGAGAGTAATTGCAGTTTTCCAACACTACTGAGGAGTTTACCCTTCCAACCAACAAGATTCTTTTGCATTCTCTCTAAAATATTATTCTAGAAATTGGGAGTAACCTCCTTCATAGTGAGGGGTAAACCAAGGTAATTCCCTGGAAGAGTAGCACTTTGACAACCCAGTATAGATAATATCTTAGCTTGGAGATTAGTTTTTGTGTTGAGGAAGTAGATACTATTTTTTTTATAATTTATACATTGTCCAAAGGCATTAGCATAGTCATGAAGGAGGCCTTTCCATTCTCTAGCTTCAACCACAGAAGATTTTTCAAAAAGGAAGGTGTCATCCAAAAATTGATGTAGAATTGAGGGGGGGAGGGTGGAGGTAGCTCTAATTCCCTGAATTTTCCTATAGTGTAGCAAAAATAGAAAATTCCTACTTAGGACTTCAGCAACCATAATGAAAAGGTATGGTGATAGAGGGTCACATTTCCTAATGCCTTTTCCCGCTTTAAAGAAACCCCAAGGAATCCCATTGACCAAGATAGAGTACTGGACCGACTCCACACATTCTTTGACAATTCCAATCACCTTATCATTGAAACCAAATTTAGCAAGAACTAAGTACAGAAATTTCCATCTGACCCTATCATAAGCCTTAGAAATGTCTAATTTGAAAGCAATACCTTGATTCTTACTTTTCTCTATAGAGTGGATTATTTCATAAGTCATAATAGCAACATCAAGGATTTGTCTTCCTAGAAAAAATCCATTTTGGCATCTGCTGATAATCTTGTCCAACAGTGGCTTAAGTCGGTTGACCAAGACTTTGGAGAAGATCTTGTAAACAATGTTGCATAGACTTATAGGCCTAAATTCAGCCATACACTTCGGCTCCTGGGTTTTAGGGACTAAAACTATGAAGGTATTATTCAATTTTTTTAACAATTTACCTGTTCTAAAAAAGTCTCTAACTTCCATGGTTATATCATAGCTGATGATGTCCCATTATTCCTAAAAGAAAGCTGGGGGAAAACCACCTAGCCCCAGGGCTTTATAGGCACCCATAGCAAACACAACCACCTTGACTCCTTCCTCTGAAATAGGGGCGCAGAGTTGTAAATTATCCTCCTCACTGATAGCAGAAGGGAGGTGACTTAGAAGTCTATTATGAACTTTAGCAGAGGGATAGATACCAGTGTCCAAGTAGAATTTTCTAAAGTAGCGTTTAGCTATTTCACCAATTTTATCAGCCTCTGTGACCTCTTGGTTTTCTTCATTCAGCAGGCATTTAATGGTGTTTCTTTTCTTATGCCTGCAAGTCATTCTATGGAAAAAGGTTGAATTCTTGTTACCCTCCTTCAACCATTGGACTCTAGATCTTTACTTCCAATATATTTCCTCTTTGCTTAAGATATCTTTCCATTTCCTCCTCCAAGTTTCCTCCTCCTCGTGCAAAGGTTGAAGGAGAATGCCCTTAGCCATAAGATTTTGAACACCATCAAGGTTGTCCCCAATCATCTTTTTAATCTTAAAGATGTCAACAAAGGTGGATTTAGACCACCCTTTAACTTCCTTTTTGATAAGACCAAGTTTTTGGGATATTTTGTACATAGCAGATCCCTGAACCGGATAGCTCCAGCAATTTTCAATATGATTTATGAAATCCTGAAGTGTCATCCACATAATTTCAAATCTAAAGGGATGAGGGCCAAAGAATGGCTTATTTATCCACTGGAGAAGAATTGGGATATGGTCAAAAATAGTTCTAGGGAGGGCATTAAGAGTAGCATTGCATCCCAAGTCCCAACCCACAGAAACCAGAACCCTATCCAAATGAACCTGAATAAGGTGATTACCTTTCCTATTGTTAGACCAAGTGAAAGGGTTACCTTGCAACTCCAAATCAAATAGCCCAGACTTGTTGATGAAGTCTAACAGATCACTCATGTTGTCAGTGTAGTCCATAAGGCCACCCATCTTTTTCGAAGGAAACAAAGGGGAGTTAAAGTCCCCTGCCACCATATACAAGGCATTTTTGTCAATCAAGATTAAAGACAAAAATTCCTCCCACATATCCCGTCTTCCTCCTCGATTATTGGGGGAATAGATGTTAAACAGGTGCCATGTGTACCTGTCAGCTTTGAGAGTCACAATAAGATAACTATGAGAGAATGCAAAAGCTTCCCCATCAATTTTAGCAGAATTCCACAAAGTGGCAATACCACCAAAGGCACCATCTACCTCACTATAGAAGAAAGTGGAGCCCGACCAGATTTTATTAGCAATTGAAGAGAAAGTCTGGTAAGTCATTTTAACTTCCTGCAGCAAAAGGACATCAATTTTAAGGTCCACAATGTATTGTCTTAGAGCAAATTGTTTCTGAGGACTGTTCAGCCCCTGCATGTTCCATGAAAGGAACTTTATTTTCTATTATGATGGGTTGAATCAAGGGTTGATTGTCGATCACTGGAAATATCCCTGGTTGTGGCTTTATGACTTGACAATCTCTCTAAAGGTCTTCCAACTCTATTATCAGTTCCCACATCAACTTTTTTGGTTCGTGTTTTCCTCTTTTGAGTTTGCCAGTCCTCCAAGTTATCCCCATCAACCTGAGATTTAGAGGAAAAGGACTTGGTGTTCGGAGTGAGAATGACATATTTGGTTACTTCCCCAGCACCTTCCTCCACACCGTCTTGCTGGGAAGAGAAGATGCATAAGGCGTCAGCCTCCTTGTTGGACTTTGTAGGGGTAACTATCCCAATCTCTACCTGCTGTAGGGTAGTAATATCAGAGTCCCTCATAGCCACACACTGAGGTTGGTCAGCAACAACAGTACCCAAATTTTTGTTCCCAAAGATCATGCGAGCAGAGGACAAGGGGGACATGACAACCTTACCTTCTCCTCTAGAGGCAAAAGGGTCTGACACCAGACCAAAATCCTTGGGAGGGGAGATTTCCCCATCCTCCAAGGATTTCGGGGAGATCCTCTTAGCCATACTATTAGTTTTGATCTTAACCCCAGGGTCAGGGGATTTCATCATTTCATACAGTCCATCAGTAAACGGATAATCATCCATTTCATTGGTTTTAATGCTCTCCCCCCACATTATTGGTGTTGGGGTCCAATTGATTTTCTCTCTTATCAGTGGAACAGGATGGGGTTTTCCCTTTAGTCAAGGGTTCCTTCGGTGTTTGAACCTTGTAGTCTGCAATTACATGGCCTTGTTTTCCACATTTTTGACAAAACAAGGTGGCATTTTCATAGACCAGGGCCTGAGTCCATTTTCCCCACTTAGATTTGAGGGTAATAAATATGGGGAGAGCTTTGTTAATGGAGACATTAAAAAAGAAACATGCAAAAACTAACCTGGATTTAGCCAAAGTGACCGCATCCACCACCACAAAACTACCAAAGGAATTACCGATCTAGCGAAAAATCCTTTCATCCCAGAATTCCAATGGGAGGCCTGATAACCGAACCCAAACATGAGCCATATGAGTGAGTTTAGCAGACGGGTCGAAGCCCGACTTCCATTTGGCCAAAGTCAAAAAATGTTTACCATAAACCCATGTACCAAAGAGAACATAGATAAAATCCTCCTCAACCATGAATTTGAAGAGGAATAGACCACCAGGCATAGCTGAGACAGTCACACTACCCTTCAACTTCCATCGAGTGTTAGCCCATCTTCGAACCATATCGATAGTCGACCTAAAATCCAAGAATCTCCCCACCAGAGCAAGGTACAATGAGGAGGCAACCTCATCCATGACCATGTCAGGTAGGAAAAGCTCTGTTCCTTCCTCCGTCTAAACAATTTTCAGACGAAAAGTCTCAAGGGCATTATAATTTCTCGTCCACGTAAGGATATTCTTCCAACAATCCTTGGATGAGTCAACACCCTTAAGGCTACCATTTTCCCCACCAGCAGGAGACCCAGAAAGTGCATTGGAATCACACAACACAAATGTCACATCCCCATGTGCCACATGCGGGCCACGAATCTTATTTGTATCGGGCAGGGGGTCAGGCTGAGGGGAGGCAGAGACCTCCCCAAAACTTGCAGACATGGTTGAAAATTTGAAAAGCACGAGTGAGAAGTTGCAAAGCGGGTATATTTTACCAATAACATATTATTTATTATATGTTTATACTTATGATTGTAGATAATATTATATATATAAATTATATTAATATTAAATTCTAGAATAAAATTTATTAAATACAAATATAAAATTATTATAATTAATATTTTTAATGTGGAGTTAACATATAAATATACTACAATATATAGTAATAAATAAATTATATATATAGCATAAATATAATACACTAGATATAATAGATATACATTATATTATTATATTATATTCTCTAATAAAAATTATTAAATATACATATAAATTACTATGCTTAAAAATTAATATATTTTAATATAATGTACATTACAATAAAATATAAAAAAATATTTTATAAGTCGCAAAGTCAATCCTAGGGGGAGCCCAATCCCAGAGGGTGGCCTTAGTGCAATGTCATTGAAGAGGATTGCTCCTATGACAATGATGTCTATGGCTGAAAAAAAGGGATTTTGTGCCACTGTTATATTTAGGGATTTGATTATGTTTAGGTTTTAATTACATATATTTTTCTATCGGTGTATCCCTTGCACCCCTTCTAATGCAAGTGCTAGTTCAAACAACAATAAGAGCTAAAAATCTGGTTGACAACAATAAATTTTTAAGCACTAAAAACCAAAACAAAAAAGTTGTTAGCAACAAAGATTATGACAATAGTTATCTGTGGAAATCTACCAACTGGAAGCATGCTTGATTCTTCACAATAACAATAATATTATTGACTCCTTTTTTTCAAAGATTACATTGGCAGAAATTGGTTTAGCTTGACCTTCAAGTTATCTTAGGCTATCATATGCTAGTTCTATCTACTTTGCCTTTTCATTAATTAAAGCATTATCTTAATAAAAGAGTCACTTTTGAAATTAAAATAAAAATATATTTTTTAAACCTTGAAAAAAACTTAAATGATTCAATTTATCATTATTATTGATCTACTACATCATAAATTATCTTTAAATGTGTAAGATTGATTCATACTACATCTTTCTCTCTTCATCTAATCTATGAAAATAGTTAGTTAGTGTTAATTTGTTACGTAAATTGTAGTTAGCTATATTCTGAGGATATTGTTATTGTACTTGATTTTTAATTTTGGAACATAAAACAAAGTGTAAATAAACATATGTAGTTATAGATAATAGAAGGGATGATACAATTTCAAGGTGAGACAAGTTTTCAGCTGAAAGTTATTACAAAATATAGCTTTCCGTTAAAATGAATATTAAATTTTATTTGTACAGTTTTTAATTTTTTTATATTAAACAAAGCAGTTTACAATGAATAAAAGCTACCAACATGGAGCTGAAAGAAAAGAATAAACCTACCTAACCATAAATACATAGCCACCACAAGAAGGCCAGAAGAAAAAGTCATTTCATCACTAAGTAACTCTTTGTACATATCTTAATGTATAGATTTAGTGGCATTAAAAATGTCAATTCAAAAAGACAAAATAATTTTAAATGCAATTATATTAAAGCTAACATTCATTTTCATATTAATTTGCTAACAAGTATTATGACATATAATAGTGCTCATATAATTCAAGTCATTAATAGAGTTGAAATTTGATTCAATGAATTATTAGAAAGAAAGATAAATGACATTGCAGCAATTATTTAAAGTAGAAAATTAATTGTAGCTGATAGGATTATTGCTCATTTTTTTAATTCTATATGTTCATTGGTTAAATTAATAAAAGAAATTGAATGCAACAATGCATTAGTATTCATGTGCTTGTAGGAACCAATAATAACACATCTATTCACCTAACCTATCATAAGTAGTCGGTGCTTTGCCTTATTGTTGAGGGCGTTATATACACATCAATGTTATTGTGAAAACTCTCTCTACACACTTTATAATAAAAATAATATATCTCACCACCTACTTATCATATCATATACACAACAAATTAAATTGTGAAAATCCTTTCTACAAACATTGTAATAAAGATAACCCATCTGTTCTGCTAACCTATCATGTCTATAGACAGCAATTTATTATTGCAAAAGATCTTTATGCACACATTGTAATAAAAATAATAAATTTCTTCACCAAACCTATAAAAAATCTTTCTACAAACTTTATAATAAAAATAAGATATCAATATTAATATAAAAAATATCTTAAATTTTTCGTACTCCTTGTCAGCTTAGCAGGATCCCAAAACTCACAAGACCATAAGCCCCGTCACTTTTTTATAAACAGTCTCCAAAGGAAAAGAATTCCTTAAATTGTCTAGACAATCAATCACCCAGTGTTTTCATAGGTTTTAGTCATTATCCAATGGAGTTGGAAAGATGTATTGTAGTTCTGTACTCCATAGTAGTTGTATTTCTCTCAAGTCATGCAAAATGTAGCCCTCCAGGCCCTGTGGTGGAATGTTCTTCAAGTGGGCTGACAGACTGTGTGGTTACAAATTCATATGGTGTCTTTCCTGATAGAAGCACCTGCAAGGCTGCCCAGGCTGTATTTCCTTCAACAGAAGAAGAGCTCTTGGCCTCTGTTGCAAATGCTGTCAAGAAGCAGCAAAAGATCAGAGTTGTAACAAAGCATTCTCACAGTATTCCCAAACTGG
This sequence comes from Sequoia sempervirens, assembly GCA_007258455.2. NCBI lineage: Eukaryota > Viridiplantae > Streptophyta > Pinopsida > Cupressales > Cupressaceae > Sequoia > Sequoia sempervirens. Next base: position 14,093 of record VDFB02026685.1, on the reverse strand, counting down.
TATGCCCAGAAGGGGACTCAGGACTCATCATCAGTTCTAGTGATTTAAACCATGTTGTCTCTGTAGATGAATCATCCATGAGAATGACTGTTGAGAGTGGCATGGGCTTGAAGGATTTGATTGACAGTGCTGCTGAACATGGGCTTGCTCTGCCTCATTCTCCATACTGGTTGGGAGTAACTGTTGGAGGAATGCTGGGCACTGGAGCTCATGGCAGCTCTCTCTTTGGCAAAGGCGGTGCAGTTCATGAATATGTTGTGGCGATGAGATTGGTAGTTCCTGCTTCCAAAGAAGAAGGATATGCTAAGGTTGTGACTCTCACTGAAGAAGATGAGGACCTCAATGCTGCGAAGGTTTCTCTTGGAGTTCTTGGTGTTATTTCACAGGTAACAACCATTAACCACCCAAAATAATAGTAATAAATAATAATATGTGTGTGGGGATGTGTTTGCTTAAATGAGATCCACATGGCTCTTAAATCTGTTTTACAGGTGTTCGTATTCGTTTAGCATGCTTAAACCTTTTCAATTTGGTTGGGATTAAAAAGCTTGACTAGTTAAATTTATTACAGATTATTAAAAAGAAAAGTTTTGGTTTATAATTATATATATTACTAAAATCAAAGTTGAAAAGTATAAACAACCTTTGAAAACTTGTGGTTGTGGAATGAAATTAGATTTCAAAATTAAATTAATGAGAATGTAACATCTTAAAAAATCACCACAAAATATAGTTGGTGTATGTTGTTTATGTAGTATTTGAAAGGTTGTTTTTGAAATCAACTGTATATATTTTTGTATGGACATTTTAAATCAGACTTAACGATCCATCATTAAAAAAGAAAAATCAATTCCCAAAACAATCTTTCCAAAATCATACAAAACACTTCTCAAAATAAAAATAACCACCTAAATTATACATTTAAATTTATCAACATAAAATAAAGAAAACTAAACTTAAAAGGAAAATATTAGAAGAATCCACTTTCAAAATTTAGAATATTGAAGCAACGCATACTAATGAGAACAGATTTTCACAATTTACGAAGATTATTGAACAGTTTCTGGATTAGATTGTGTCAGTATTTTTGGCATCAACATTTCAGATCACACTCAGTATGCTCTCTTCTTCATTCTGATGATAGATCAAAGAATGTGATCCAAAATATTGATGTCAAAATACTGACACAATCTAATCTAAAACTGTTCAATATACAACACATACTCCCAAACAAACTATATTGATTGTTTAAGAGCCTGTACAAAACACAAGTAGACTGAAGTAGCTTATGACAAAACACTTGTGTCATGACCCCTCTTTGCTATGTCAATTATGATGCTGATCTAATTATTTATGTAAATGGGATGCTTGTCTAAACAGGATATTAACTCATACGTTTATTTCACATGTTATTTAGGCATGTGCATACCCACAAGTAAATGCTCATAAATTGAAAGGACTCCCCACGTCACCTAAATCTCTGCCAATAGATTGAGTCATTGATTATTACTTGGAAAATTTGACAAAATTGTCGACCAAGAAACAATGCACCATCTATGAGCCGCCTAACGCCGACTTCACTTACTCCATATCATTCACTTTAGTGGTGATTCAACTGCCACAATAAATTGCAGTTCTAACTACGTTCTACAGCTTACAAAAAATTTAATGCATTAAATAAGTGGATGGGCTTCTGTTTTTGGGGGACAGCAATTGACCGTTCTGTGAGAGACTCCAGAGGGGTGTTCGATTTCAGACTCCAGGAAGGAGGAGAGTCAACCTGGGCGCATTGTTCACTTTAGCTCTCTTCCGAGAATGAGCGCATACAAGTAGGTATCTTACCCGTCCACTTTGATATGCAGCATATTTGATCCCTCTTGTCTCCTTGTCACAAACATATGCATACATATAGATAGAGCAAGTTAGACTAAGCAATTAATTTCGAATGGGAGCCTTTGTGAAGCTGCGCAGGACATATCAGAGAAAATATGTAGATTTTATTAAGTCTTTTAATGAATCGGCTAGAATAAGCAATAGAACATGGTTTTTGCAAGAGAAATGCTGCATCTATAGTCTTGATTTAGCTAGCAATCTGTAGTTTTTGATTGAGAAAACAGTTGCAGGCAACCACATGATCATGAAATATCATTTGGTGCAGAATTTTAAGAGTTAGAATCTCTAATTTGTTAGCCATGATATACTAATGCGTATATAGTACCAACACTATAGACGTAATATTATGATCAAGATGTTACCACTCACTAGACTCATTTTAATTGCCGTGATACCATTTTGTGAACAGAGGATATTGACTATACACTTAATCTTCTTATTTGTTTAAAAATCACAATTTCAATGATAATGGATCAGCCTTGGTTGGATTACCATTTAAATTACTTTTCGAAAGATCATTCACCTGATCCACCTTATAATGAGAATCTTGTTTAGGCGTCCAATTTTATACCTGTTAATTAAGAATGTTTATAACTCAATTCTCTAGCTCATCCATTTCCACGTTTGTTTAATATAAAATATGTTAATTACTTCTATAAATAGAATTTGGGCATTTTGTGGAAAAGGCTAATTAGAAAATTCATGAAAATTGTAATAGAATCCACTCTTAATAAATAGATAGCATTCCTAGCTTGTTTCAAATATATATATATATATATATATCAGACATGCATACTTTCTCTTTTGAAAATTTGGTGTAAAACATGCCTTTATGGTTCCAATTGTCTCTATTGCCTCAATTACTTTCTTTAGGAGATATATATATGTATTTGGATACAATCCTTTTTTTTTAATGCCATTTTATAAATGAAGGTAAAATCTAAATATTTTGGGTTAAGTGGTATTCAATGTCTATGTACCGAAAGATAAGGCCATGTAAATAAGGTTACTCCAATATGTTAGATGAATGAACTGACCTTGTTACTTTTCTTACTGATATTTGAATTGGTGCATATCAATGGGCATTGATCTATGATATTAATAACCATCCTTAATTTTTATTTCATAATAATTGAATGTTGATTTGGTATTTATATATATATACATATTTCCTTATATGATCTAATCCATTTAGGAAGTCTCACCAAACACTTGGCATTTGTAAATTATTTCTAGTATGGTTAGAAATTTGCAATATAATCAATTTAAAGATATTGCTAGCCCAAAACCATGTAATAACATCGATAAAATTCTCTTGAAATATTGAAGCATTCAAGTTCTCTTTTATTCTAGTTTGGTCTAGGCCCTTCAATTTATATATGGAGAAAATGAAACCCTTTCTTACCCAAAGGTAGTTCTTCTATAAGAAATAGACAACATAAGAACTACATTACCCTAGTTAGTGTCGAATAGCTACTTTATTACATTCCATAATATAGTCATTGAAATTTTCACATCCTAATGCTACATAAACCATCTAGAAGATAGAAATATAAGTTGAATAATAGGACTCTAATCCTTGCAATAATTCTTGAAGATATTTAACTCTAGGTAAAATTGATTTCGTGTGTGCATTTGATAAGGGAAGTAGGGAATGATATATGTTATGGAATTTTTCAAAATAATAAGTACTCACTTAATTACTTTGCATGGGGATTTTTTTTATAATAAATGGTTAAATAATTCTTCTAATGACTAGGGCATTTAAATTACTAAGATTAGAACTTACTATAAATTATTGAGCAATGCTCGTTGATTTATTTAATCATGTTTTTTTTTTTTTTCCTAATGAATATTGTTAAAATTACCATGCATTATGTGTTTATTTTCTTACTAAGATTAAGTATGTTAGACATAGATTTGAAACTAATCAAAAGAAAGGAAAACAAAACTAGCAGCGTTCGGTATTAACGGTGCCTCTGGCTCACGTTTACGGGTAAAGCCGCCGCGCTTGAGCTACTGCATCTATAGCCTAACACAGCTACAATAACGGCATATGTGGCATCATCCCTATAAATCGCCAGGGAGAAATAAGGAACAAGGGTTGATTAAAATCCAAAGGGAGGGAAATCCCCTTTGGATAGATAATCTAAAAAGATAAAACAAAAATGAATCAAATCTGCTAGTGACAACCTAGAAAACTGTAACTTAAGAATTTTCAATGGTGCAAATGTAATTCTAACTCAAAGATATAATCATGTGGATAATTCATTAGGAAATCATTTAAACGGGTCAAGGGAGACGAACATCATTAGGGAGTAGGGTTAGATGAATGTTATTAGATAAACAATAAATGGTCAAGGCGATCGTTTATTATCCATGCTTCCCATCGTGGGTAGCAACCGCAGAGGAACTATCTAGGGGAAATAAAAACCTTAGAAAGGGTTGCATACACACTTTATAACAGTTCACATAAACATAACCTAGAAAACAAAACTACATATTTTATGCCTTGATCCTGTTTGGAAGCAGGGTATGTAGGCAGTCTGGGAAATGGAGGATGCTCCCAGTACTCAGGCGTTCGGGAATGGGGTTTAGGGTTAAAGAGATCACATAACTAGTTATAAGAGATAATTAGCTAAAATATATACAACTATACTCGGAAGAATCCTACATGGATTGCTTGATTCCTCGAGGCCCTTAGGCCAAATTCTGAGGCGGGTTTCAAGTTTAGAATTACAATTTACATACCCTTGATGACGACGACCTCGGTACACTTTTAGTAGAAAGTGTGGTCATCAAGGAAGCGACTCAGGATCCGGATGATCCCGATGAGTCCAAGACTCTAGCCAAAGCACATACCTATCTATGATAGATGCCTGCCTCATTTAGGCAGATGCCTATTCTGATTATATGAATAGATGTATTCCTATTCCATATGAATTGAGGAAGTGAATTCATGTTCTGTATGAACAGATGGTATACCTATCATGTATGGATAGAAGTTCCCAAGTATACTTGTGAATGAATACTTGAACACAAATAAAAAAAATATAGTGGTGTTTTCGGTTAGAATTAATTGGGTCTTTACAACCTGGCCTAGGGTAACTTGAAGGGCAAGCTAGAATAAATTGTGCTTCGTAACCTTTGAAAACAGTGTCACTAATGTTAGCATGCTTCCAGTTGATAACTTGCCAGAAATAACCATTATCATAATCTTTGGTGTTGCAACTGTCTTTTTTGGGGGGTTAAATCTTTAAATATTTGGTGTTGTCAACCAGAATTTTATTTTTTAGCATTGTTAAAAATATATGAACATTAAGCTCTTACAAATATCTTGCCTTGTATTTTGTCATTGCCACCCAATTTGTCTTCAACTATGTCATTTTGATAAAATTCTGGCACTAATCCATTGATGTTTGATAACACATTCCATGGAAAATGCATGAACTAAATTGTGGAAATCAATATTAAAATGGGGCATATTGTAACCTGCGACTAGGGTATTGTACTACATGCACAAAATTAAAACAGGAAAGACAAGTCATGGCAACTCTTATGTTTCTTTCTTTATTTCTTATCTTCTATTCTTCTATCTCTCTCTTCTTTTCTATCTTTTTCTTTTTCTTTCTCTTTTTTTTTAAAAAACTTTGAAGGTAATATATTTTTTATTATTAAGGTTATGTAGGTTTTATCTATTGTCTACTCGTGTATAGTTGGTGAGAGTGGCGCCTTCTCCTTCTATGGAACCATCTTATAATTGAGAATCTTATACTTGATAGAATCTAGACACTCATCAACAATGAGATAGCAAATGTCAAGTGAGAAAACTTTCCCTAATCATTATTGAGGGCTCACCCACACCTTTGAAAGGACATAAATTATATTGATACGTAGGCAACTACCATCCACTCTACTAGCTAATAGGTGGAGTCTAGCTAGAGAGATGCCTAGTCAATAGCAAAGAAAAATATTTTTGGCATCTGCAAGGGTGGCAAGGAGAGGACTCTGACCCACCATGTTACTGCCCCTAGTGGGGTATCTATCATGAGAAGGTGAAGAGGGTGGGACCCTTGTAATAGTGCAAGGGCTATTCCCCCAATAAGCAAGTAGGATTTGAAGATCTTAAACTTTAAGGGCCTCTTTATTGGCCCAAAATTATATCCACATGAACACATTAGAAACCACAAGCAATTTGGAGTGAATAGAAAATTAGAATCCACAATTGAATTAGAAAATATAGTAGATTTCTTATCTTTCCAAATATAAAAAATTATTTCCAATATGGAAGGTTTAGCTAGGAGAAATTGGTTTAAATTTTGGCCCCATCACCTAGTTGAACATAGTGCCAAGCAAAAGTCTCAAGCCTCAATGGCTAGAAAAGTCATGAATCCATTGCCAAGTCTTTTGTACATGAATGTAGGATAAAAATGGTGCAAAAAACATTCTAGTTTCCCAAAAAATAAGCATCTTAGATTTGAAAGACCTATCTATGCATTAGATGGTTGCCAATATGAAGATCAAGGTAAAACAAAAACCAAGCAAAGTAAGCAATATTTGGCTTCATAATGACTTTCGAGCCCATTTGAAAATTGTATTTATTCTACATAAAATAAGGAGACTATAAAGACCACCTATAATTTAGCTTTTGAATCATAGGAAGATGTAGCAACAACCATCTTGCATTTTTTAGTGGTATAATTGTGGAAGTGAGTATCAATGTATACATTTGATTCCAATCCTTCAACAAACAGTTTTTAAATACAAGTGTTCTAAAGGAACAACCTCAATTATCATTTTGAGATTTTTTATGTTTGTTTAAAAGGGTTAAATTAAACATAGCCCTAGCCTGCAACCATGAGAGCCAAGTGGAATTGACCTTGGGATGTAAACCTCTTAGATCCCTAACTCCTCTTCTAAAGATCTTAAGGGAGTGCATCCAAGTAACCATAACCAATGGATTTTCTTAAAACAAAAGTATGGGATACCACCATAAGGATTGTTGGTTGATGGATAAACCACTATGAAATCCATCCCCATTCCAATTTATCTATTTTTAACTACTTCACAATCCTTCTATATTGTTTTTAACAACAAAAGTGCCAATAACTTTAATGGGGATAAAAGAAATCACAAGGGAATGGAAATTAAGGCCATTCTAATAAATTATCCCATATTGAGAGCTAGGTGTAATGCAACTTTATATAAAACTATTATAGGCTTCATTATCATCACAAGCTTTAGCAATCCATTTAGCACAAAGTGCAATACCTTGTATATTAAAGTTAATATGGCTTAGTCATCCATAGTCTCAAGAAAGACAACATACAATCCACACAACTTACTGAAGACCTTTATTGTGGTATGAATTAGAAAATAGAAAATCCTAACAAATATTATTAATATTATGATATGAATCTTTCAAAGTGACCAATAGGAAGAGCAGTAAATATGCATGCAAATAAGAAATTTAGAGCATATTTGAAACTTACCTAAGTTAGTGAAAGTGGCTTGGCAATCCAATATGCTAGTTTTTTATATACTCAATCAATGACAAATTGCCATATCATAAAATGGAAAGCTTGGAAAGCAAATGGAATCCTTAGAAACTTGAAGATCTCCCATGGTCAATGAGCTTCCAATCAAAATAAATAATCAAAGAAGGATATAGAGAGAAGGATCACCTATAATATTACATTTTATTCCATTGGATGCTAGAAACTAAAGCTAAGTAGAAGGTTTCAAGACACTTGAAAGCTCGTTTGATATTATCTTTGTTCTCCAACAATGTGAGGAACATGAGTCATGTCAACAAAATAACCATTAACAAATTATTGGTGGTCACTACCAAGAAGTGAGATTTATTCAACTCTTCTATGTGAGATGACATTAACAAGAAGATAGATAAATCCTTCAATGACAAAAATATGAAGAAAAGGTGCTTAAGGGTTCAAACCCTACCAAATCAACCCAAAAGGGTCAAATTGTTTAGATTGAATATAAATTGCACTACATGCACAAAAATAAAATACGTAAAACAAGTCATGGTAGTTCTCTTCTATCGCTTTCTTTATTTCTTATCTTCCATTCTTTTCTTTCTCTCTTTTTTTCTTTCTTTTCATTTTTGGGATTTGAAGGTAATGTATTTTTTATTGTTAAGGTTATTTAGGTTTTTTCTATTGTCTACTCACTTGTAGTTGGTGAGATTGGTGTCATCTCCTTCTTTGCAACCATCCTACAATTGAGAATCTTGCACTTGGTCCAGAATCTAGGCACTCATCAACAATGAGATAGAAAATGCCAAGTGATAAAAATTTCCTTGATCATTAGGGAGGGCTCACCCACACCTTTCAAATGACACAAGGAAGTGATATGTAGTCCACTCTAATGGATAATAGGTGGAATCTAGCTAGAGGGTTTCCTAGTCAATAGTAGAGATTTTTTTGGTAACTATGAGTGGCAAGGAGAGGACTCTTACCCGCCATCTTACCGCCATGAGTAGGGTATCTATCATGAGAAGGTGAAGAGGGAAGGACCCTAGCAGTAGTGCAAGGACCATTCCCATAATAATCAAGTAGGATTTGAAGATGTTAAAATTTAAGGGGCTCTTTATTGGCCTAAAATTATATCTAGATGAACACATTAGAGACCATGAGTAATTTGGAGTGAATAGAAAAATTGGAATCCACAATTGAATTACAAAATATGATAGAATCCTTATCTTTCCAACAACAACAAAAAATTCCAAAATGAAAACTATAGCTAGGAGAATTTGGTTTAAGTTTTTGTCCCATCACTTGATAGAACATGGTGCCAAGGAAAAGTATCAATCCTCAATGGTTAGAAAATTCATGAATTTGTTGTCATGTATTTTGCACATGAATGTAAGATAAAAATGATTCAAAAAAATTTATAGTTGCCCACAAAAGAAGCATCTTGGCTTAAAAATACCAAGATGCATTAGATGGTTTCCAATATTAATGCCATGGTAAAATAAATGCCAAGCAAAGTGAGAAATCTTGGGACCCATAATGACTTTCTAGACCATTCAAAAATATTTATTCTACATAAAGTATGTACTATGTAGACTATAGAGCCCACATATAATTTATCTTTTGAATCATAGGAAATTTTAACAACCATCTTTAGCATTTTTTTTGGCGTATAATTGTTCAAGGGAATATCAGTGTATAACAATTCTAGTCCTTCAAAAAACAAAAAAATCATACTAGTGTTTTAAAGGCACAACCTCAATTATCATTTTGAATTTGTTTTGTCTTGTTTAAAATGGTTAAATTAAACATAACCTTAGTTTGATTAATCATTTCCCTAACCTATAACCAAGAGAGCAAAGTGGAATTGACCTTTGGGTGTAAACCTTTTAGATCCCTAACTCCTCTTTTGAAGATCTTAAGGGAGTGCATCCAAGCAATCATCACCAATGGATTCTCTTAAAACACAAGTATGGGAAACACCCATAAGGATTGTTGGCTTATGGATAACCACTATGAAATTCATCCTCATTCTAATTTAGCTATAGTTTAACTACTTCACAATCACTCCATGTGATTTTAACAACAAAAGTGCCAATAATTTTGATGGGAACCAAAGAAATTACAAGGGAATGGAAATTGAGGCCATTCTTAGCAATTCTCCCATAGTGAGAGCTCTTCTCTTTAATTTTGTTGTGGATTCAACATAGTATGCTAAGTACCTATCTAGGAGAGATATTATCTCTTATTTTTATCAAACCTTTCCTTCTACTAGTCATAAAAATTTATGTCTAACAACATTTCCATTATCATTGATTGAGATAGATTTTGGATAGAACATGTATACCTCATACCTAATGTGATCCTTTGAACCCATAGGAATATTTTCGTCAAATTTCCATTTGCAACATTCTCTACCTTAACGATAATGTTTGGAATTGATGAATATAATATTTTCACATACCTACTTTGTTTAATTTGGTAAGTTAGATAAAGTATCTACCGATAACATTGTCACCATAAAGTGTAGTGAGTTCCTATTGGAAAACAAACCAGACAACATATCCCTTCTTTTTCTTCCCTTCGCATAGCCAATGATACCAAATGAATTTCTCAAGTTCTAGGTGTAATGATGATATTGTAATTTTTTTTACATTTAACATGATGAGAATCAAATAATTATTTCATTTGTTAAAGCCAATTGGTTGGATTCTTACCATCAAAATTTCTCATATCCATAAATTTGGTGTGAAATTCCTAATCATAAAATAACTTAAGTGACCACTCATCTTTAGTTTTGATTGAAATGGTCCAAAAGCATCGTTCCCCTTAGGAGACTCATTTTATTCTGAAGTCTTGTTGTGTGGATCCATATGTTTGGAATATCTAGAAACTAAGGTAGAAGATATTTGTCAAATCATCCTCTTAAGACCTATCATTTCATCCATGTTTTCCAAGATTTATTCATTCATCCTTTTATTTTATCCCATGGCTTCTTCCCTTATAGAGTCATTATCTATGGGACCAATCTCCTCAATAACCACATCCTCATTGCCTAGATATTTTTTAGGTGTGATAAAATTCTTTTTACCCCTTGTTGTAGGCCTTACTATGATGAAAATTTATTTTTTTAATAAATTACACAAAATAATTCAAATGGTCTAAAAATTTAACTATAACTTACTTGGGCCTAGATATTTCCTTTCAAACAAATCTCTAAGAAATTTGTTGATTTGCAACCTTAAAGATGAATTTGGTGGAAACCCTAATTTTTTAAACTTTCTAAAAACAACTCCAAGTTACTCCAAATTAGAATTATAAGTAAGTCAACATTTCTTTGTTCAATCCTCCATAATTTGGGGAAAAAAATCTTAGTTATTTCCTTAGAAGCAAATTTTGTGAAAAAATTAATTCTATAATAGCTCCTTGAATTCTACTACAAATGGCCTAAAGTATATTGAACATTTCTTTTAAAATATATGTCCAAATTAAGAGAGATACCCACTTTCCAAATAACCCCCCAAATTTTTATAATTAGTTGACAGTGCTTGAGAATAATAAGCCACTTCAAGGGAAAAAAAATCCAAACTTCTCCAATAAGAAATTAAATTATAATAAGATGATAATAAACTAACCATTGGCTCCTATATATATCCTACTATGCCTTGGATGACACTCAGACTAGCTTAGATACCTAAATATAACACCTAAGATGACCTAAATTCCTACATAATAATATAATAATAATCATAAAATTTAAGAGTTAAGGTAGCCACAAGCATACCACTCATAACCCTATATAATGAAGGATGTAGGAAAGTTCCTTTCAATTACATCATTTGATGCGCATAATATTAACAATACTGACAAATCAATTAGTGATGTTGAAAATACCCCACACAACCTTGTTAGATAGTTCACATAGATGTATAACATAGTGAGAATGCCACTTGATATTTACTAAAGTACCATGGTTGAGATATACTAAATTTACCATGGTTCCAAAATATTGCTCATGATTATCATTAAAACATATTGTCTATCCATATACATGACACATGTTGATAGTAGAAAACTAATAAAATTGACCTCATAAAGATAAAGAATGTCTAGAGGAGAAAATGTATATTGAAAGTATTTTACAAGGAACTTGTTGTGTTGGTCTTTTCGACCCCTAAAATTCTATGATATATAATTCATAAAGCTATTATGTATAGATTGGATTTAATTATGTGGACAATTTTTTAATAATTACATGTCACTTTTTAGGCATAAATAATCCTTCTTTAATCTCATGAGGATGGTTGTGTGAATTCCAAGCACTCTCTAATGGAGAAGCAATTTGAATCACCAAATTGAAAATAGGCAAAGCATTCATAGAGTGTGGAATTATAAAATAATAGTTCTTAATAACCTTTTTGAAATGTTCACTAGAAGGAATTTTAGGCCATTACTAGGTTGTCTTGACCTACAATGCTTTGTCATTATAATTAGGCTAAGAAGGGACCATTGGTGTTGGGGCTTTAGAAGTTGAGTTGTCATTATTTCTACCATTGCTAGATAGAGAGATTTTATTGGGCCCATTGTGACCACCTTTGTAGTCTCCAATATTAGTCCAACCATCCTCATTCTTATATATCACCCACTAATTTTGAGGTTTCTTTTGGCTTATGATTGGTGAGAGAAAAATATCTAATTCCATGTTTAGAAGATTGACACTTAGAACAAGTATTGGGAAGATTGAAATATAAAAATATAAAATGAATATTGCACATGGTTCACATCACCAATTTATATATTAATGGTTTTTAATCTTGGGAGAGGTCTACCTCAATAACACTATAGATGAGCTAAATAAAACTTGTATATTTCAACACAAACCACTCTCCTAAGGAAGGAGATGATATGGTTTAAAAAATCAATAATGTAAAGGTGAAGTAACAAATTTGATCAATTTAGACACTTTAAGAGATTTGTGATCAAGCACAACAAAACCCCATGTCTAGGGAGAAAAAGTAAAAGTAGACTATGAAAATAGGAAAGGTCTTGTCAAAAGACTACATTTGCTTGGTTAAGTTTTAGAATGTGAGAGGAAAAAAAATATTTGGCCAAATTATGGACAACATCTAGTTTAAACCTATAGACACTTGAAATTGGCCACATCCTAACAACACATATAACATCACATGCTTCACAACTTTCAACACCATAGTAGGCTCATCGCAACTACACTTGCATCAGCTCAATACTAATTCATTCGATAAATTAATTAAATACATCATATTTATTTAATTAAACTAACATCTTATATCCATCTCCCATAATTGATTAAATAATCTAATTATTTGATAAATTATCCTAAATCCCCAAATCCTAATTTAATCCCCCACAAATAGGACAATCATGTTCTATCCAAAATTAAAAATTAAAATAGACACAAGTCATCAAATCCAAAATAAATTCAATATTCAATCCTAGCCATTAAACCAATCAAACTAATCCTAACCACCCATCTCCATCTACCTTCAATCCAAATTTAAACAACTTTTAATTACAATCATTCATCCAATCAATTCAATTCTAGCCCCCATTTAAAAGATACTTGCATTTAATCCCTCATTATCAAATGCAAGCTCAAATTTCCTCTCATATAATCCTATCCCATCATTTTAAAATCAATATTAGTCCTCCATTTATCCTCATAAAATATATATATCAAAAAATTCATAAGCCATTTCCGAGAACAATTACATGTAGCAAGATTATGCTACAAAATTGGGCAACTACATGCAAATTCAACCATCAACCAATCACTTAGATCACAAAAATTAGGTCATCAAAGGTTTGTGTGGTAAGAAGTTCATTGGTTTTTGTCATTGTTTACATATATTTTTCTCTACTTGAGGTGCATGATTGCTATAGGATAGCATTCTTATTTTGTGCTTCTTTCCTAGTTTCCCCCTATATCCATGTCCCAATCTCATGTACACTCAAAAGACCATAAATCCTAAACCCCTACTTAGTGGTACAAGTTCTCTATAAAGTGTCACGTTTGTAACACTTGGTGGCATGTTTGCACCTAGTGGTGCATCTACAACCCTAGTGGGCATTTTCTACAAAGTGGCATTATCTACAACACCTAAGGGAATTATGCACAAAGTGGCACATCAGCAACACCTAATGGAATTTCTATATCCCTAGTGGCATTTATGTAATCTATCTAGCATATGTGCAAAGTGAATAGAATTTCTAAATGTTAGAATCTTTGAATCTATCTACTCCATGTAATGGAATACATGCACTTCTAGTGGCATATACACTATATGTAATAGCATAAATTCATGTGACTACTCATTTTCTCATGTTTTGAACTTTTCTTGCTAACATGCATTATTTGCAAGGGTCTCTTTGGTCTTTCCATACCATTTTCTAACACCTTTCTACAAGTTAATTACTAAAGACCATTTATGAGCTCAAACTACTAATGTGTGGTGTAGGTTTGTTTGACCAACATAATCTCAAAAATCTTGTATGTTTGTTTTTATTTCTTTCACACAATTTATTTTGTAAGGTCAATGAACTTGTTCTTCATGCTTGTTTGATTAAAGAGTGTGTATTCTCTTCCCTCATATTGTAAGGTGGTATTGGGAATAAAAATAATTCCTTTTGTCACTTTTTTTCCCACCAAAAGGTTAATCTATTTATGCT
>VDFB02026684.1:0-43507 GCA_007258455.2 Sequoia sempervirens | reverse complement strand
CTTTTCTGGGTAAGTTTCCTCTATGGTTTGGCAGAGGATTCACCAAGCTCACTCATTGTTACAACTCAATAAAACTAGGGTTCCAAGATATCTATGAATTACAATTCTATTCTTTGAATTCATAGGGTTCAAACTCAATTTCAAACAAACTTCACTCCTTTACCCCCAAACCCTACGTATAATGATTGCAATTCCCTTACTAACCAAAGAGCAATAACCCTAAATAACAAACCCTAGCTAGATATCTATGAATTATAATTCTATTCTTTGAATTCATAGGGTTCAAACTCAATTTCAAACAAACTTCACTCCTTTACCACCAAACCCTATGTATAACGATTGTAATTCCCTTACTAACCAGAGAGCAATAACCCTAAATAGCAAACCCTAGCTATCTAGTCACTTTCTTAATTACCCAATGCTACAACTAACTCACAGAGGTGCAAAATTCAACTTACCCAAGAAAATTAGCAGCTTGTTCTTCAAAATTTGCTTTTCCTAGAGCTCTACCTTCTTCTCTTCACTTAACCAATTCTTCAACTCTTGAGGATTGCAATTATTGAAGAAAAGTGATCAACAACCCTCTTTATGACTTAGAATTGGAGAATCTTCTCCATTAATGTCTGATAGATAGCTCACATGAGTGAACTGACAAGTTGTTGTTCAAGTTTAAACTCTAGTAGTTCATCTTCTTTAATTAAAAACATGGTGTACGGATCTCCTTGACCATCTCTTTATGCTTTCCCAAGTGTTTTTTAAAACAACAAAGATACCCTAGGGAGTTACCACGTAGCCACCCACATGTTCATTAACCCTTTAGAACCCCATCGCTCTTTGCAGTAATGCTTTGAAGTTAATTCCATACTTCGGCGATGAGAGACAACACCTCCGATGGAAGGAATATTCCTCTTTATATTCTCCATCGCTTGTCATCGAAGTGTTACAAAGATACACTTTCACTTTAGTGAAGAGAGAAACCCAATGATACAAAGCTCTAGCCTTAGTCCATCACTTATCACCATAGTTGATTTAGAAATTAGAATGCTTTTGGCAATAAGCAAAACAAGCAATGGCACCAGATGCAGACACATGGCAAGATCACAACCCACCATTCCTTACCTTCATATCTGGTGCAGGAGCACCTTGTCTTCAAAATACATTCACAAGGAAAATTTTGGAAAATTTTAATTTTTCATTATAAAGCATTGAAAAAGGTCATATGAGGTCATAAATGGTGTATTTGAAGTGTCAAATAAGTCATTAGAGGGTTAAGTCAAATTACAAATAAAGTTGTTTTGTTGCACAAAATTGCAAAGTTGCCAAATATGTAAAAAGCAAAAAAAGTGCGAAAAAAATAGAAGTTGAAGAGTATTTTTGGGAAATTTGAAGAGATAGGTTGATGAAGGAAGTTAAAAAGTCAGTTATTGGTTGGGAAACTTCTATTAAAGATTTATTACCAATAAAAGTACCCTACTTTATGAATTTTTGTGTTCCTTTCAATTTTTCTTTAGTTTGTACAGTCTAAATAGGGGTTAGAGGCCCTAAATATTGTTGATTTAAGTAGTGTAGAGTAGTAGTTTTCATTTGAATCCTCTTAGAGGAAAATCCATTAAATATATCTTTAGTTTGATTGATTTTCTCAGACTTGGTCTAAAACTCTAAAATTTGAGGTTTTGAGAGTCATTTAAGGTTGTAATGACTACTCCACCAATTGAGACATTGGGAATCAATGGAGTATGTTAGTTTTAGTTTATATATGGTGTGTGTAAGTTGTTTTGTGCAGGAGAAAATAAGAATTCATTGTTTTGTTGTTGTCTTACAGAAAACTCAGAGTTTCCTTCATAAAAATGTATGGCTCCATAATTAAATTTGTTGTAGAAGCTTACAAAGGGTTGAGAGATGGTTTTAATAGTTTGGACAAACCAAATAGAAGATGTTTGGAGCTTTTGCACAAAGGTATGAAGTTGGTAAAGGGTATTTCTAACAAACCCTCACTTTTATGTGTTGAAAAGGCCTATAATTAAGGGTTTGATTGTTCAGCGTATATTTGAGCCTAACTACTCTTGAAAATGATTAAATATCGAGTTTTGGAACATGGTTAATGACTTTTTAAATTTAGTTAGTAGTTTGGTGTTGAAATGATGGTGGTTACTTTGGAAAATTGACCTAATTTGGTGCACTTGAACCGTGGGACAATCATGTTATTGATGTATTTTCTAAAGTAAGAATATTTGATGATGAGATATGTTTAACTTGGCAAAAATGGGTTCCCAAAATAGTATTTTTTTCATGAAGTTTCAATGTGTATTGGTGGGTACACCCGATTTAGCTATGTTACAATGCTACTAGAAATATGGCCTTTGAATGCAAGAAGCTAATATTCTGATGGAATAGTGATGCGAGTCTTGAAATTTGTCTTGAATCTATTAAATAATTAATGTTTAAGATGAACCAATGGTTTGGAAGAAAACCTGAAGGAAGGTTTGTCATTTTGATCTCTTGAATAATGTGGAAACATGGTGTTTTGAGTAGGTAAAATGGAGTTTTGACTGCAAAATAAGGAAAACTGATGGTCCAGAGCTTGGAAAGGTGTTATTAGTTTATTTCAGTTTGAAACATGATGTATGAAGTGTCTTGGAGGTTTGATAAAATGTTTTTAGCAAGAAATGCTTGGTTGCTAACATTTTGCCTTAAGAATCAAGTTGTCAAGACAACGTAATTTGATGAATAGTGTGAATGTGGATTGGCTTAGAGTTTATAATCAAGTTATTGATTTGTTTCAGTCATTTTTATGACGAGAAAGATGTTTTTTAGTCTGATAATGATGTGGAATGATTTGGCCTAATAGGTTCCTTGTGATTCTTGAGAGAAAAGATGTGATTCTAAGTAAAAGATAAAGGGATTTTGAGTGCTTGTTCAATTTGACCTTCTCCAATTGTGTTTGGGACAAAAGTTCCCTGATGAATTGATTGTTGTTGTTGTTAGATGCCCTTGCATCAATATTTCTTATCATAGTAATTAAAATAAACAACAAAATTTTTCTACAATGGAACGATATAAAGGAGAAACTCGTGTTCATCATGCTTCATTGAAGTGGAACCTGTAAACACTAAATTCCACACAAGATTCGAAGAATGACCAACATTAGTATTATTAGTGCATTTAAAACAAGTAAATCTACCATTTCTATAAGATATCCAACATACAAGTTGTTAATGCCAACAAAACAATAATAACCAAAGCAACTAAATGAAAGCATACAAAAGCATGTTTATACCTATCCCATAGTGGAAGTGGTGCTCCTTTGATGTGAAAAGGATGTCATTTACGACCTCCTTGATAAGCTAAATGATAATGAAAATTCCTTGAAAAGGTGATGAAATGCTAATTGTGCCTATAGTGCAAATACTAAGATTGTGGATGGATTGTGGAGTAGAAGTGCCTTGTATTTATAGGTTGAAGGTTTGAAAAATGGAGAGATGGGAGGAATGCAGGATTAAAGAAGAGACAATGATATTGTGACACTTGTCACATGGCTAGTGGAGGAAGGTGGAGCACATTTTGGAGAATGTGCATGGTTAATGCATGTAGTTGAGGATTTGAGAGGTGTAAGAGAGATTAACACACTTGTAAGAGGCATTAAATGAATATGGTTGAGATGTTTTGGAGGGAAATGGTTTGGACAAGAAAGTCAAATAAGTGGAGTAAATGAAGAAATATTCTCAAAGAATATGCCTTGGTGAGGGAAAATAAGGTATTTAGTTAATTAAAGAAAATGATTTTCATGTGCAACTAGGGTAGTTGACCATGGGTTTGCTTTGACCAAGGTTGGGTCAAAAGCTAGAGAAATGAGGGATTAGTATTAAGGGTTAATTAATTTAGGATTAATTAACTTGGATGAAATTAGTTGATTTATGACATTTAATTTAAATGTTTGGGTTTATTTAAATCAAATGAGAGGATGTTAGAACATTAGGATTTTAATTTTAATTTTTTTTTTTTTTTTTTTTGGGGCAAAGGGGTAAAAACTTTATTAGAAATCAGAAAAGAGCATTACAATAATAACCACGGGACCCAGTCCCAGAAAACAAGGCGAAAACCCCACAACATAAAACAAAATCAACTATCCCCATGTATCCTCCTATCCTCTTCCAAGAACCGGTCTAAATCCAGATGCAGCTCAGGGTTAACTTGATCCCAATCCTCAACCTTCCAACCACTATCTTGCTCAGAGGCCCATTTGGCCAAGCAGTCAGCAGCACGATTCCACTCCCTTGGGATGTGAACAAAGGATGCCTCCTCCATCCGAGAACTAACTTGAAGAATCCGTTGAACCACCGAAGCCAACTGCCAATTTATATCAGATATCTTTCGCTCATTCAAGAGATTAATCAAAATCTGTGAATCAGCTTCACATATAACCTTTCTCCATCCCAAAGCAAGGGCCCTCTCAATAGCATGAAGAATTGCTAGACCCTCCATGAAGTTAACAGTCTTCACCCCCTCATGTATAGAGAATAGAAAAATCACCGAACCAGCTGAGTCCCTGCCAACCCCACCAATTCCAGCAGGCCCAGGATTTCCCCTAGAAGAACCATCAGTATTGATCTTTAAAAATCCATTGGGAGGAGGTAACCACCTTCCAACCCGTTGGACCCTCTTTTTCCCATGCCTACAGTTCCTAGAACTGACAAAAGATGAATGAATTTCTTGAAGACCTAGTCTGGCCACCAACTCAGCATCACCTCTCTCCAAGGGGAAAACCACATCACATTTAGCTAAAACAGACTCCTGCACCATTCCAAGCATACGCATCCAAACTTGCCGACCCACCAACTTCTGATCACGAAAAATTCTGCGGTTCCGCTCCAACCAAATCTGCCAAAGCAGAAAGGTAGGGCCCACGAACCAAACTTCCTGCAAAAAGGAAGCCATAGAAGGAGGTCTTCCCATACTATCCCAGAATTCAACCAAAGAGCACGCATGAATACAGGGAAGCTTCCACACCTCCCACCACCAATGCCAAAGCTGCACAACAAAGGGGCACCGAAAGAACAAATGTGAAGAATCCTCTTCCGCTCCCCCACACAAAACACAAATTGAAGGTCCTTGAAATCCCCGTTTACGAATGTTATCCCAGGTCAAGCACCTATTCCAAGCCAAAGTCCAAACAAAGCAGTTGCATTTAGGCCACGAGAGTTTATTCCACACCCTTTTCCACCAATGAACCTCTGCCCCAGTTAGCTTCTGAGCCAATAACACCTGATAACCAGAAGCAACAGAGTAAACCCCCTTAGGATTATGGGTCCAAGCAAGAATATCTTCTTCCAGAAGAGAACTACAACTCCTACTATGAAGAATCTTGTGAAGCTCAGCACTTTCTTCCGCAAGTCCCAAATCTGGCCACTCTGCGGGATCCTTCCAATGAGCTACCTCCAACTGACCAAAAGAAGCAACAGACTTGAAGTCACTCACCCTAGCCCAGCCAGCCTCGAGAAATCTTTGGCACAAAGGAAGTAGATTGGGGAACTGAGAAGTAAGTGGAGGGAATCCATCCCAAGAATCTGACCAGAAGAGAGCTTCAGTTCCTCGTCTACAGATCCAAAATAAACCTTCCTTAATAAGCTTTGCACCCTTCTGAAGAGTATTCCAAATCATTGAACCTTTCCCCTCAAGAGGGTAACGAGGAAGATCCTGCCGTGGAATCCCCGGGAAATACTTATGAGATAATATCCTGGCCCACGGCTGATCCTGTTCCACACACCATCTCCAAAATAGCTTAGCAGCCACAGCCACTCCAGATAACGCAGACTGTCGAAGACCAAGACCACCAAATTGCTTTGGGTTGCACACAACATCCCACCTAACCAGGCTCCACTTGGAAGAAGCCAAACTTCCTGCCCATAAGAACTGCCTTTCAAGAGAATCCAACTCCCTCAGAAAACCCATCGGAGCCACCTGAAGCATACATTTGTAGGTAGGGAGAGCCTGCACCACCGACTTGAGAAGCTGAACCCGCCCCGCAAAAGACAACCATCTGTGGGTCCAATGATTAACTTTTGCATGGAGCTTATCAATAATATTCTGCCAAGAACCCTTGGGAAGATGGCGAACAGAAATTGGGAAACCCAGATAAGTCAAAGGGAGAACCCCTATCTAAAACCTTAAGATATTAGCAATTCTTCTCTGTATGGGGCTCAGCGTGTTGAAGAAGAATATGGAAGACTTCTCCTCATTAATCAATTGTCCTGAAGCAACAAGATATATGTCCAACACCTGCCTCAAGTTAGTAGCTTCCCTAACAGTAGCCATCCCCATCAGGGCAGTATCATCAACAAACTGCAAATGAGATTGCGGAGGCAAGTCTCCACCCCATCGCCAACCTTGAATGATGCCAAGCTCCACCCTTCTTTTCAACAAACGACCAAGGCCTTCCACAAGAAGCAGAAAAAGATACGGAGAAAGAGGATCCCCTTGGCGCAAACCCCTAGAGGCACCAAAAAGTTCAGAATGATCTCCATTTATCAAAACTGAGAAGGAAACAGATGTGACACAGCTCATGACCCATTGGATCCACTCCTCACCAAAACCAAAAGCAACAAGGATCTTCTGCAAAAAAGACCATCTAACCCTGTCATAAGCCTTAGCCATATCCAGCTTAATGAACATAGCCTTCTCATGGGAGTTGTCCATGGAGTGGATGGTCTCCGTAGCAATGACAACCCCATCAAGAATCTGCCGACCTGCCACAAATCCACTCTGTTCCTCCGAAATCAACACTTTAAGCCACTTCTTCAGTCTCTCAGCCAATAACTTTGAGATGATTTTATAAGCCACATTGCAAAGAGAGATAGGCCGGAACTGAGATAACCTATCAGCCCCTTCACACTTGGGTATGAGAGCAAGGAAGGTGGAGTTCAGAGCACGAAGCATCTATTTATTCCTTTGGGACTCAAGGACAATAGCTAGAAGATCCAACTTTATGATATCCCAGAATTCCTGAAAAAATTCAATCGGGAAACCATCGGGACCAGGAGCTTTACCCTTCTTCATCTGAAACACAATCCCCTCCAGCTCATCAAGAGAGATATCTTTCATCAAATACTCATTCGCCTCCCTGGAGACCAACTGAGGAATACAAGAAAGAACCTGTGCTTCCTCAACAGAGCCCCCTTGTGAATCCTCCCTAAATAAAGTAGCAAAATACTGAGATGCCTCAGCAGAGATTTCTTGAAACGAGGCAAGACGTTCACCCCTATCATTCACCAGAAAAGGAATGGAATTACCATGCCTCCTATCCTTCACAGAATTGAAGAAGAAGGCGGTGTTTTTATCACCTTCCTGTAACCATTCAACCCGGGCCTTTTGCTTCCAATAGATTTCTTCCCGCAATTCAAATTCCTCAACCACTTTCAAAGTCTTAGCCTCCTCCCTTAGAAGATCCTCAGAGGCCCCATTCTCACGAATCAACCGCGTAATATTATTCAACTCCTCCTGTGCGGCAACCTTAGCATGAAAGATATTACCAAAACATCGCCGATTCCACCTTTTAAGCTGATATTTGACAAACTGAAGAAGCTTGGAGAATGTGTACATTGCCGTACCAAAAGTTGGTCTACCAATCCGCCACCACTCAGCCACATAATCATGAAGAGTGGGATCCCGTAACCACATAAGCTGGAACTTGAATGAGGGAGACCGAGGCCCCCGTGCAGAGATAATACTAAGCTTAATAGGCCAATGATCAGAACCTCTCCAATCAAGAATTTCAGATCGAGTGGACCATAAGTCTCCAACCCAATAACAGGAAACCAAGAATCGATCTAGCCTCTCAGCAACACAACTCTCACCAATTCTCCTATTATTCCAAGTGAAGTGACCATTACTAGGTAGAACATCAATAAGATTTAATTCAGAAATGCTATCTCTGAATAACAGAGCAGAAGGCTCCAACCTAGGAATTCCACCTCTTTTCTCAGACAACTCCACAATAGCATTAAAATCGCCAGCCATAACCCACGGATGGTAAGGAGCTAAGCTACGAACAAAATGAAGATGGGACCATAGAAGTTGTTTACCCAGAAACTCAACAGGAGCATACACATTAGAGAGGAGAATACACTCACCAGTCTCATACCAAGAGGCGACTAGGGATATAGAGGATCTAGAGGACATCCACCTAGAGAGGGAAAATCTTCTGAGGGTTCCAAAAGCAAGCCACCCCTCCAGAAGCACCAAGAGCCCCCACACACTGGCATTCACCATATTTCCACAACTTAGGAGCCATGGCCAACATATTATCTATAGATAATTTAGTCTCCTGAAGAAAAAGAACATCCGGAGAATGATTCCTAACCAAATCACGAACAACTTTTTGTCGAGGGCCACTGTTCAAGCCCCTTACATTCCATGAGAGAACAATCATTTCTAGGGGCATGAAAAATGTGAATCAAGAGTCTTGACTGACCCTGACTCCACCAAAGTTTCCCCAGTTAATTTAATCTTCTCCATATCCTTTTTCCTTCCCAGCTTGGAAGTCCTGTCACCAACCCCTTTCTTCAGTTCATTTTGCTGAATACCTAAACGAGAGGAGGCCAAAGAGCTCTTCCCCACATCCTTGCCACCTTTCAGGGGCAATGGGGAGCCACCTCCACCACTCTTCGAAGCTCCAATAGAAGATTCTTGTTCAGTCTGGACAATCAATTGTTGATCCGTATCCATCTGCCCAACCCCAATCTCCTGCACATCCTGCATGGCCTCCAATGGTGGCCCATCCTGTCCTGTACCCAAAGTTCCCTGATCCAAGTTCAGCAACCCCGGATTCACTTCCTCCTGGCTGAGATCATCCAGCACCTCAAACCTATTAAAAGTTTCATCATCCTGCCTCTCCCTCAAGGTCCGCTTCTGGCCCCGATTCCTATTGCGAGCCTTAACAGGGACATAACCATCATCTCCATTACCATCACCCGGAATAGGCTCCTTACCATTATCAGTCCTAGGAGGATTACGAGAAGGCTGAGAAGGTTGGGGCACCACAGGCTTAGCCCTAGGGCACCTACGCTGCAAGTGACCATATTCATGACAAAGACGACACCGAAAAGGTAGGGTTTCGTAATCTAGCTGTTGAACCCAAGTATATGATCCAGCACTCACTTCAACAGAATCTGGTAGTGGCTTGCTTAAATCAATTTCTACACAGATACGAGCAAAAGTCATTACCTTTTTATACTGCGTCTGTTGTGAAGACCCAATAGGTTTACCGAGCATTGAAGCCACCAAATGCAACACATCATCCCGCCAACACTCAACTGGAAACCACGGCAACCGAACCCAAACTGGAATCCGACTCGGTATTGCCTCAGTCGGGTTGAAGCCAGCATGCCATGGCTTGATAAACAAACCCACCTGGTTATAAAAATAGGGGCCACCCTCGAAGACCTTATTCCGATCTGCCATGCAATCAAAAGAGACCATAAAAAAGTTGTTCGCAAGGAGCCTAATCTCCATCTCCCCCTCCGGCATCCAAGTCCGTTGAGCCCAGGATTCCAAAAAATGCAGCGAGACTCTCAAACCCATGAACTTGTAATAAAAAGAGTGCCTTGAATAGTATTCAATATCATCTACAAGCATTTCCATCGGGATAATCAGCTTCGGTCGCTCTTTGCATCTTTCCAAACACCCATTAATCTTCGTAATTCGGGAACCATTAACCGATCCTAGATCATTCATCTCCATCTCTGAAGAAAACAACGTATTATCAAAAACATTCACTCCATGCACCGAAGGCTTCGAACCAAATGCTGAACGGAAATCCAATTTGGGGCTAACCCCAGATGTTTCCCCACCCGGCATAGCAAAAAACAAGATCCCCAGCAGGCATGCAAACCCCCAGGACACTTTAGCAAGAAATGGAAAAAAGAAAAGACCCCAAGGGCAGGATCAAAACCCTTCCACCCACAAGCCACCCAAACAGTAGCAAGAAGGCCTCCAGAAAAGAAAAAAACCCCACCACCACAGCCCCGATAGCTTCAAAACCCCCCCCCACAACGCAGAAGCGAGCAACACACAGAGAACGAGCTAGGGCACGGTCGCCCTAGCTCGGCTTGAGCAAAGCATCCCTTCATATAGATCGTCACCAATTCATATCATCATCTATGCATTATATCGAACATTAGGATTTTAATTAAATATATTGAATTATTTAATTAAAAGAGATGACATTAGTTAGCAAAAAGTGAATTAATCAAATAAACTTAGTTACTTGATTAATAGCAAAAGTAATGTTAATTTGAGCATCTACATTTTTCCCCTCTTTGAAAAAACGTACTCATTGCGCTGGTTCAAAGAATGACATCGCTAAGATCAAAATTCAAAAAAAATCTTTTTTTTTAATGCCCCATTGTTGCCCCAATGAAAAGAAGTATGTTGGTATAGTACTCCCTAGAGAGATCAGGAAAAAATTCCAATTTATAGGGTTGATCTCACGACAAATATGCTCTATGGATGTATGAATGGTTATGATGATGATGCAAATGAGATGGATTAAGATGCTTAGAATAACAAATCTATATTATCCCAAACAACTTAAATGATAATGCAAGAAATGGATGATGTTTGCTATTGTGATGATATATATGATTATGTAGGATGAGTATGCTAATGTTTTATGAATGCAAGATGGATGCATTGATGTCATGATACCATGTTAATGTGAAAGAGGATAGAAGATTGAGAGGGATCAACTCTTGATTCCGAGAAGATGAAAAAGTCCAACAAGTCTATGAGTTGTCAAGAATTTATTAGATATGAGGATGAATGATGATGATGTATTGATTATCCAAGGATTGGGGATGTAAAGAGGATAACTTTCCTTATTTTTTATCACATGCATAGATATGATGCATCAAGGTAAAGAAAACCTGGATGGCGTTGTACCTAGTGAGATGGAATTTGACTCGACAACTAGATAGGAGTATCCTTGTTCACACCTAGCATACGAAACCTTGTTAGAGTGTACTTTAGATATTTTAAACATCTTGAACCAAAATATAGAAAAGAAAAAAATTCCTATGTATTAGTCAACAAGACATCTAAAACACCCTCCCTACAAACCAAACAAAGTAAGCATGACCAAGTTATATTACAAGAATACCCAGCAAGCACAACAGACAAAAGATAATGATCAATGCCTCATTCCTTTCTCTCTAAATGTTTTTGATTAGACATCATTGAGAGGTCATTAGAATGAGTGCAATAAAATACATCAAAAAGAATAGATCAAGTACACAAACAAGCCAATATTCTTCATACCTCTAGCCAAGATTAAACTACAATGATGCTTGATGTTGATGTCCAGTGTAGGAAGGATGCATCCTAGGACATGATGATCAAATGATGGTAATATTAATGAGATGATGGGCTATTAATATCAATATTTAATCAACTTGTTTACCTATTGACCTAGACTTGAGACCTTGACGTTTGAGTTTTCACTTTCAATTTGCTATAATTGTTTCCGATTGTTTCACCAAAGGTTGGGAGTGATGATTATTTATTATGAGTGGATATTTATTGTGAATGAATGTGAAACAAGATGGATGATTTTGGGTTTTCTAAATGTTTTTGGTATTTTTGAAATGTTTTGAGGTTGTTGTGGGATTTTCAAGATGTTTTACAAATGTTTTGATTTTCAAATTTTCCAATGTTTTTGTGTTTTCTAGGATTTTGACCAAGAACCTAATCTAAAGACCTATCCTAGGGGCCTTGGGGGTTGATAACATATTAGCCTTGCCTACATTATACACATAGAGACCACATAGTTCAACTAACACAAACTCGTTTATTGATGAGATATGAACATATGGATTGCTAGTTTATTATGATGGACTCCTAAAGGATTGACCTAAGGTGTCTCAGGGGAACATTGATGATGGTCTTGCCTATGTTCAGAGCTCAGAGAATTGTAGTATGACAAGACAACACTATTTTTTTACCTTTTTTAATTTTCAACTTGTTTTTGGATTTTTTGATTTTAAGGAAGAAGACTTCAAGAATATATATGAATCCAATCCAATGTAAGCAAAAGAACATGCCCCCAGTGTGGTGTGATAGACTACTCAAAAATAGGCAAGACAAACTGACCTTAGGAATGGTGCCAAGTAGTTCTAGGAGGGAACATGATACAAACATAAGATCAAGCTATGATGCGAACACAAATGGGTGAAATAGAAGGATTAATGGAATACGATGAATGAATGATGTAGAATAATCCATAGAGACCAGGGTGGATGGAAAGTGCTTATTTACATAAGACAACTATTTTCCATGTTTTCACCAAGGTACTTGCCCAAAGTGCCACCGAAGTGGTTTTCACTAGAGGACAATTTTTTCTTTACTATTTTCAATCTTGTTTCTGATTTTTATAGTTTTTGATAGTTTTTGTATTTTTGGGATTTATATCTTGGAAGTTTAGGCATTAAAATTTTTGAGATGCAAGTTATTGATAGGATCCTGCAGAGGCTCACCTTTGAGTGTAGATAGTTGATATGCTCTCGATTTGTAGCTCACTGTGATGATGAAGGGTCTGAACCAATTGGGTTCAAACTTTCCCTTGTTGTCTAGATTTGGCACATTTTTTTTATTCTCTTTCAATACAAGCTCTTTGACTTGAAAGTTCTGAATCCTGATCTTCTTGTTGTAGCTCCTTTTGAGATAGTTCTGATAGACTTGTAGATGGTTTAAGGCATCCATGTGCCGCTCATCCAGTAGTTCTAGCTCATTCAATCGTGACACCCGATATTCTTCATCAGTAATCAAATTCTACAATTATATTCTTAAGGATGGGAGCTTGATCTCAATGGGAAGGATGAATTTTGATCCGCATACCATGGAGAAGGGTGTTGCACCTGTAGGTGTGTAAATAATCATTTCGTAGGCCCATAAGGAAAGATTCAACTATAAGTTCCTATCACAACCAACTTCATTGACTATCTTCTTTAGGATTTTCAAGATGGTTTTATTAGAAGCCTTAGCTTGGTCATTTCCTTGGGGGTAGTATGGAGTAAATAAGTGATGTTGGATATTGAATTTTTGGCATAATGCATCCTAGTTTTTGAAAGGTGTCTCATTATCAGATATAAGCACTTGTGGGACACCATAGTGGAAAATGAGGTAGTTCAGGATAAACTTGGATTTTTTTTGGAAAAATAAGGACAAAAAACTAAGAGGGGGGGCGAATCAGTTGTCACAGAATAATAAACTTTTCAAACTTAACTCAATCTCAAATATGATGAATACATAATTAACCATAAGTAATTAACACATTAGAGAGACTAAAAATACCAAGATTTTTTATGTGGAAACCCTATTAGGGGAAAAACCACGGTGGATGTTATTCCACAAGATTATACCCTATTAAAAGTATAATGAGAAATAATAAGGGGAATGCACATGCATTCAGGTACACTTCCTAGAGCTAACTTCTCAAATACAAAAGGGGCTCACAACCCAACAATATAGAATAAGATTAAAATTTGAAGGGTATGAAATGAAATAATAGATTCTCCACAAGCTTGATTATAGTTCCAATTAAGCATATAGAAAACTCCTTCACTTTTCACTCAAACTACTTCACACTTCGCTCGGTCTTCTTCACACTCTGCTTTGCAAACAAATGATATTCGCACATACACACATAGGAGCACATCCAACACATGAAGCACACTTTTCACCAATGAAACAGTCACTCTTATATATCTGCTACATGAGATTTCATCAACAACTTAGTTGGCCAGGAGAATAAAACATATTTTCAATGTGGGCCCAAATTTACAAATAAAATTTTAATGTGAATCCACCAAGGTTAGCCAGAACATAGTGGAGACCTAAATTTAAAACTCCAACACAAAAGACTTCAATTAATTCCACCTCAAAGATCCATAACACACTACCAACATCATGTCAGCTAGGAACATGAAAAATCAAACATGCGCAAGAAAAGATCTTTGACCACAAGCACACCGATCAATGTGGATGTACCACAAAGATAGAGCATGACCTAGAAACATCCAAGAACACCAAGAAACAACAAAGAGACATCCACAACAACTGAGATTTCTAGAATCACATAAACTTCATTCAGAAACACTGACAAAGACTATAGAAACGCTGTTAGACCACAACATGATCAAATCTATACGTGGACCTCTGAAACTTCTAGTGGATGATCTAGATACACTCATCACAAAACACTTTAGTCCACATCAGCTGAACTTCAACATAAAGAACAAGACACCTTCAAGACCTACATAGTTCCACGGGGAACCTGAAACACTGTCTTTTACAATTTTCTCAATATCCTCAACATATACAGCCTCTAGTACACCAAATTCTAATAGTGTTGACATAAATGACAACCACATATCAACAACACATCCATAGCATCCAACAATCTCCCCCTTTGGCATTGATGGCAACACATGATGTGAAAATACCATCAACCCAACACACTTGCTTTCCCTTTGGTTTTGACTCTTCTCCTCAACTTCTCTTCGATTCTTAAAGGGATTTTTCACAATGCACTTCTCCCCCTTTGACATCAATGGAAAAGGTAACCATGACCTTTCCATATACACACTCTGAACCACATATCTGCACATCTGACTACTCCCCCTGAGTACCAGCCACAAAAACATCAATTTGGATCAAAATATAGTAATGTAGCTCATGGATTGATGCAAGTAAATGCATCTTCTTAGTTCTCATCAGGAGCGGTAACTACCCCTAGCATTCCTCTGCGATACTCAAAAGTATCCTTCGACAATGGTTTAGTAAAGATGTCTGCAATCTACTCTTTGGTAGGCACATACTCCAATTTGACTTCTTTCTCATTCACTTACTCTCTCAAGAAATGAAACTTGATTGATAAATGCTTAGTCTTAGAGTGTAGTACCAGATTCTTTGAAATATTAATTGCACTTGAATTGTCACAGTATATGGTAATAGGCTCTTCATATATCACCTTGATATACTTCAACATTTGTTTCATCCATATT
Organism: Sequoia sempervirens; assembly: GCA_007258455.2. Taxonomy (NCBI): domain Eukaryota; kingdom Viridiplantae; phylum Streptophyta; class Pinopsida; order Cupressales; family Cupressaceae; genus Sequoia; species Sequoia sempervirens. The sequence continues at coordinate 28,454 of VDFB02026684.1, read as the reverse complement.
ACATGAGTACAATTTTTTGCAGCAGCAATATATTTTGCTTCAACAGTAGATAGAGAAATGGAATTTTTCTTTTTTATCAACTAGGACACCAACTTCTTCCCTAGGAAGAAAGCACCACTACTAGTAATTTTTTGTCATCTACATCACCATCCCAATCCGCAATAGTATATGCACTCAGAGTGAGATCATCATCCTTTGGATACCATAGTCCAAAGTCAATTGTTCCTTTCAAATATCTGAAGATCCTCTTAATAACATTTACATGTGATTCTTTTGGATCAGCCTAAAATCTGGCAACCATACATACAACATTCATAATATCTGGTCTAGTTTGAGTTAAATAAAGTAATCCATTGATCATTGACTTGTATCTAGTTTTATTTACTTTAGGAGAATAATCATTCTGTGTTAGCTTGCATCTAGTCACCATGGGAGTACCTACAGGCTTTGAATCTTCCATCCCAAATTTCTTTAGTAGCTCTCTCACATATTTGGACTGAGATATGAATATCCCTTTGTCTAACTGTGTCACTTGTAATCCTTGAAATAAATTCATCTCTCCAATCATACTCATCTCAAATTCATCCTTCATCTCATTAGCAAACTTCATGCACAAACCATCATCTCCTCTAAAAATGATGTCATCAATAAAGACGTCTATAATTAATTCTTTATCATGATCCAATTTGAAATATATGTTGCTATCAACAATACCTTTAGTGAATCCAAGCTTTAGTAAGTATTTGTCCAATCTAGCATACCAGGCTTTGGGGGCTTGCTTGAGTCCATATAGAGCTTTCTTCAAGCGACAGACCATATCTTCCTTGTCAGTTAGCTGAAATCCATCCAGTTGTTCAATATATACTTCTTCTTCAAGTTCTCCATTCAGAAATGTTGACTTCACATCCATCTAATAGACTTTGTAGTCTTTGTATGTAGCATAAGCAAGAAATAATCTAACAGCTTTGATTCTAGCAATAGGGGCAAAATTTTCTTCAAAATCAACACCTTCCATCTGAGAATACCCTTTACATACCAGTCTTGCTTTGTTCTGGACCACTTCACCTTGTTCATTCAGCTTGTTCTGAAACACCCATTTAGTACCAATCATATTTTTGTCTTTAGGTCTAGGAACTAGTATCCATGTGTCATTTCTTTTAATTTGTGTAAGCTCTTCCTTCATAACTTCCATCTAGTGTTCATCTTGACAAGCTTTAGTGACATTTTTAGGTTCAATCTTGGAAATCAAGAAGTATTCTTCTGTAATCTTCCTTCTAGTTTGCATTCCTTTATTCTTATCTCCTATAATTTGGCTTTCAGAATGTTTTAGCTTTACATACCTTGGAGTTTTGGAATTTTCTTGAACTTCTAATTCCTCTGATCTTCCTTCAATACTTTCACTTGTCTCTACTTCCTGACTACCTTGACTTACTAGAACAAATTGAGGTTACTTTATTGGAACAACTGGAACATATGGTACAATTTGAAGTTGATTTTGTGTCTGAACATTCTTCCCTTTTTTTGTATTGTCTTCATCAGAATCATATTCACAATATCTTAATGATTTGAGAGAATCCTCATCAACTTTGACATTTGCACTCTCAACCATCTTTCTTAGTCTTTTTTTATAGCATCGGTAGGCCTTGCTCTTTGTAGAATAACCTAAAAGATTGCTTCATCACTTCATGCATCAAACTTTCCTATATCATCATCTCTCCTGATATAACATTTGCTTCCAAAGATCTTGAAATACTTAATAGTAGGCTTGTAACCAAACCTTAGCTCGAAAGGGGTCTTACCAGAATTGCCATTAACATTTACCCAGTTTAAAGTATACACAACAGTGCTTACAACTTCACTCCAGTAGCTCTGGGGCACATTTCCTTCTAACATAATTTCTCTAACAACATCTAATTTTTTTCTATTCTTTCTTTCTGCAACTCCATTTTGTTGAGGGGTTTGGGGAGCAGATAACTGTCTTCTAATTCCATGTTCTTCACAAAAAGAGTTGAACTCCCTGGAGGTGAACTCACCACCTTTTTCAGATCTTAGGCACTTGATTTTTAGAGCTTTCTCATTCTTTGCCATAGCCTTGAAACTTTTGAACTTTTCCAGTACTTCACTTTTTTTCTTAAAAATGAAACCCATATCATTCTAGAATAATCATCAATAATCAATATAAAGTACCTTTCTCCATGAATAATTTTGACTCTAGAGGGACCACAAGGGTTAGTATGTAGTAGTTCCAACAAGTCATTTGAATGAAACTGTTTTCTCTGGAAGGAAATTCTAGTTTATTTACCCATTTGACATTCCTTACAAATTGTGTTAGCAGGCTTCACCAACTTAGGTAGATCTCTTACTGCTTGAGTGGAACTTACCTTGACAATGTTATCAAAATTTACATCACACAACCTCCTATTCCACAACTAGCTTTCATCTACTTGAGCAATTAAATAACTCCCACTAGTAGTATTAAGGTTAAATTATTACCTTTTGTCTATTTACTAGTAGCCATCATATTGCCAAAACTTCCACGTATCTTGCATCTTTTATTTTTGAATTATAGATCATAGCCTTTGCCCACCATCTGTCCAACACACAAAATATTGTGCTTCAAGCCTTCAACATAGAGAAAATCATCAGTGTTATCCCTACCACCAAGACAAATAGAACCTCTGCCACGAATCACACCAGCATTGTTGTCTCCAAATCTTACAACACCACCATCATATTTCTCTAGACTTACAAATTTATTTTTAATCACCAATCATATGATGTGAGCATCCATTATCAATAACCCACTCATCCTTTTCTTCAAATCGAGTTGCAAGAGATTTTTCATCTTTAACAAATTCAATAGCCATAGGATTATTTTCAATGGTAGTAATGAAAACCCATTCATCTTCATTTCCATTATCTTTGTCAAACTCATCATCAGTCACTGCTTCTTCAAAAAAGTAACATTTCTTTTGGAATCTAGACTTGTTAGGCTTAGTTCTAGGGACCCTTTCAGGACATCTTGATGCAAAATGACCTATTTTACTACATGAAAAACATTTAATAGGTAACACTCCTTCATACTTACCTTTCCCTCTACCTTCTCTCTTTACAATCAGTGCTTCCAATTCTTCTACCTCTCTTTCTTTGTCTTCAAGCTGCTTTAGTTCTTCATCATACTTGGATATCTTTCTGGAACACTCTCCCAGACTATATCTTTGCTTGTTACTTCCGGATACGGTAGCCTTGAATGCAGATTTAGTCTTCGAAACAGATTCATTGAATTCACTTAATTCAAAAGCAGCAAGGGTACCAACCAATGTGTCTCTTGACATCTTTGTTACTGACCTAAGCTCTTCAATAGCATGAGCCTTCACTTTGTAGGAGGGAGGCAAGGATCTAATTATCTTAGCCACAATTTCATCCTCATCCAGAGAACCACCAACACATGTAATACCCATCACTATTTCATTTACTCTTTGCATAAAAGAGGTGATATTTTCATCTTCACTCATCTTTAAATTTTCATACTTTTATTTTAGATTTTGTAGCTTAGCCATCTTCACCTGTGCATCTCCTTCATACAAATTTTCCAGCTTCGTCCAAATCTCATGAGTTGTCTATAGTCCTACCACATTAGCCATCTCTAAATCTATCAGAGCACTCACCAAAGCTTCTATAGCCCCGATATTATTTTCATCATCTTTGATCTCATCAGTAGTGGAGGGAACATTCTCAAGAATAACATATGGATAATTTGTAATCTTCCAGTAGGCTTCACCAATACACCTTAGGTGATATTGCATCCTGACTTTCCATAATGAGTAGTTAGTTTCATCGAATCTTGGATTGTCCTTCTTAAATGTTGCCATCTCAGATCACCTCAAGCTTTCAAAATTCTTTAGAGGAACCTGCTCTAATACCAATTGTTGGAAAAATAAGGACAGACAACTAAGAGGGGGGTGAATTAGTTGTCACAGAATAATAAACTTTTCAAACTTTACTTAACTTAATCTCATATTTGATGAATAAGCAATTAACCATAAGCAATTAACACATTAGAGAGATAGAGAACACCAATATTTTTTATGTGGAAACCCTGTTAGGGGAAAAACCATGGTGGATGTTCGTCCACAAGATTATACGCTATTAAAAGTATAATGAGAAATAATAAGGAGAATGCACATGCATTTAGGCACACTGCCTAGAGCTCACTACTCAAATACAAAAGGGGATCAACACCCAACAATACAGAATAGGATTAAAATCCGAAGGGTATGAACTAAAAGAATAGGTTCTCCACAAGCCTGATTATATTTTTGATTAAGCACAAAAATCTCCTGCACTTTTCACTCAAACTACTTCACACTTCACTTGATCTTCTTCACACTTTGCTCTACAAACAAATAATATTCACACATACACACATAGGAGCACATCCAGCACATGAATCACACTTTGCACCAATGAAGCAGTCACTCTTATATATCTGCTACATAATATTTCATCAACAACTTAGTCAACCAAGAGAATAAAACATATTTTCAATGTGGGCCCAAATTTACAAATAAAATTTCAATGTGAATCCACCAAGGTCAGCCACAACATAATGGAGACCCAAATTTAAAACTCCAACATAAGAGAATTCAATTAATTCCACCTCAAAGATCCACAACACACTACCAACATCATGTCGGTTAGGAACATGAAAAACTGAACATGCGCAAGAAAATATCTTCGACCACGAGCACACCGATCAATGTGGATGTACCACAAAGATAGAGCATGATCTAGAAACATCCAAGAATACCAAAAACAATAAAGAGACATCCACAATAATTGAGATTTCTAGAATCACATAAACTTCATTCAGGAACACTAATAGAGACCACAAAAACACTATCAGACTACAACATGATCAAATATATAGGCAGACCTCTAAAACTTCTAGTGGATGATCTAGATACACTCATGATCTGTAAATGGATCTATGACTTTAATTGCATTAAGTGAATGTTCATGAATGTGAAAAAAATTCAATGCCTTAAACTTAATTTGAAGTTCTTGGAAAGACATTAATGAATTAGAGCAACATAAACAATCAACCAGGAGAGAGAATTATAAGACAGATAGAAGAGGAGAGGAGAAGTCACAGGTTTGATAACAGAGTTTGTCCAAGTGGACTACATCTCTAGGTCTATCTCAACTGAGTAGAGCAATCTATTAACAATGCCCTGGATGCTTCAGTACAAATATTCTAAGAAGAAGAGCTTTCAACCTGCAATAGAAAGTTGTAACAAAAATATGAACTCTCACCTCCCAAAAGATTCACAAAGGCCTACAAAGGCTTACAGAAAAAGCAGAATTATAACATAAAAATATGTAATAGAAAAGTCTACACAACTCTTTCATAATCTACTCAGAATAATTTTGCATTATATGGCTTACTCCTCTTCAAGAAAATCCTCCTCACAGTCTCCAATTCTTCTCCCCCTACAAAGTATTACATAAGGAATTTTTTTATAGTTTTTTCCCATCCACTCTCAAACAAAAGAACATTAACTCCAAAATCCAAAACAATAGGATCTCAAACTAACTCAAAGGAATAAAATGGTAAAAGTCTCAAAACCACCCATGAGACTCTCAACCATTTCCATGAAACTCTCAACCTCTAAAATTAAGAATTAGAAAATTGGTTGTGAGGTAGATTCTCACATGAAACCAATTTCTAAAATTACAAATTAATGAATAATACGTGAGTCAATTTTCTACTCACTAGTATTAACCATTTTACATTAAAAAATGAATAAATGCATGAGTTTATTTAAGAGCTCATTTAAAGCATAAAAATGCATGAGCATCTCATAAAGCATTAATCAAAATGAAAAATGCATGAGACTTATCCCACCAAGCATTAATAAAAATGTGTGAGAATATTAAACTCATAGAGCACAAATGCACCAATTTCCCTCTTTGTCACCAAACTTCAAGTTCACCAATTTCCAGCTTTTGAACCATGTTGTTGTGTGTAGGATCCATCAAAATATACTTTCTAGTGATCTGTTGCACTTAGTTTAAAGATTGACTCATCAGGGAATTCTGATATCAATGTGTTCTTTGAATACATTGGTGCTTCTGCTAGCTGGTCTGTAATTACTTGTCCTTTAATGGCTTTTTGTTCTACATACTCAATGTCAAACTCTGTTACGATCATGACCCATTTAGTTGTATGCCCTATGAGCATTGCCTTGGAAAGTAGATAGTTGAGAGGATCAATCTTGGCAATGAGTTTTATCTGATGTGCCAACATATAGTGTGTGAACTTTCGTGTAGTGAACACTAATGCTAGGCAAGCCTTCTCAATGAATGTATAATTCAACTCGTTTCCCACCATGGTTCTACTGATATAGTAAATAGCTCCCTCTTTCCCATTTTCATCATGTTGAGCTAAGAGAGCACCAAGGGCTACTATTGTTGCTGATATATACAGGATCAATGGCTTGTTCAGAATCAGTGGCATAAGGACTAGTGGTGTTAGTAAGTACTCCTTGATTTTATTGAACACCTGATCACATTTTTGATCCCATTTGTATGCTACCCCCTAATGGAGTAGATGAGAATATGAGATAGCCTTATCTCCTAACTATGTTATAAACCATTGAATGGATTGGAGCCTTTCCTGCAAACCCTTTAACTGCTTCAATGGTCTTGGTGCTTCCATCTCAAGAATTTCTTTGACTTTGGTGGGGTATATCTTGATTCCCCTCATAGATACAATATACCCTAGTAGTTTTCCTAATTATACACCGAAGACACACTTCTTAGGATTGAGCCTAACCTTGTACTCTTCTAGCCTGTCAAAGATGGAGCTTAGTGTGGCTATGTGATCTTGACACTTCTTTGATTTGGCTAATATGTCATCCACATAGTCTTCCACAATTTTGTGTATCATTCCATGGAAGATTAGCATCATAGCTCTTTGATATGTAGCCTCGACATTCTTTAACCCAAACAACATCATGTTCTAGCAGTAAGTCCCCCATTGGTAGGTGAAAGCTTTTTTGTGTTGATCATCCTTAGCTATAATGATCTAATTGTACCTAAAAATCCGTCCATCAATGATAGCATTTCATGCCTTGCCATCATATCCACAATCATGTCTATATTTGGGAGAGGGAAATCACCCTTAGGACATGCTTTGTTTAGGTCCCTAAAGTTTGTATAGATGCAAATGCCCCTAGTGGGCTTAGAGATAGGTACAAGATTTGAAACCCACTCTGGATAATCAATTGGTTGTATGAAGCAAGCATCAAGGAGCTTTTGTAATTCAATTTTGACCACTAATGCTATTTGTGGATGCATCTTTCTCAACTTTTGTCTTACTGGTTTTTCCTCTGGATAGACAACTAGATGGTGAACCACAACCTCTAGATCAATACTAGGCATGCCAATGTAGGTCCATGCAAATTTTACCTTTCCTTCTCTCAAAAATGTAGCTAGGAGTTCTTGTTCTTCTATCAAAAGTGGTTTTGCATAGAAGGTGATGTGTGGTGTTTCTTCGGTTCCTAGATTAACTGGATTGCACTTCTCTGCCAAGACTGTTAATTTTTCCTGATGAATAACACTAAGGGGAAGATTGAATACCTCATCCTTTGGCACCTTAGAGAGGTTTTCACCATTGGATACACCCTTTTTTTTACTATTTTCAGGTCAGAAAGTGCCACAATGTGGTTTTCACTTAAAGACCTAGATATTACTCTTAAATTTTCAATTTTATGACTGAAGGATTCAATTGTTTCCCCATAGTATGCGTGCGTGTCTAGCTCAATGTTGAAGATAGCTTTATGATATCCATATGGTAGAGTATCCCACAATCCCATGAATTTCAAGAGAGCCTCATCATTTTCGAACATGTCTAAGATTGGCAGTCCTCATTGGTCATAATCGATGAGTTGGGGGTATACAAGTTTTAGCTCATTGGTCTGATTACTTGGAGATAGGGTACTAATCATGAAAAGAGAGGAATCCTTGAATAACATGGGTAGGTTAGTGATGGGGTCCTCGTCACACACATTGGTTATGTCAAATGTATAGTTATCTAAAGGTAAACCTATGGATACTGGTAACTAAGGAGGAGCTTTGAATTTTTTAATTAGGGCACCTTTTCCAAGTATGGTTATTTTTGAAGGGGTACACCAAGGCCAAGATTCTTCATATGTTTCTCAGGAATGATAGGTTCTAAAATGCCATTATTATTTTCCCAAGCTTTTTATTTTTTTTATAGCCCCATCCTTGCATTAATTGTAGTCCTTTGTTATCTTTGTCCATAGGAAGGTCAGGTATGAGCCTTTCATCTTGATACAATAAGCTTGATATATCCCTTTTGTCTACCACTTCCTAACTTAGGTCCCCCCACCTTTTGAATCTGGAGGGGTTTTCTTTGAAGGTTTGAGCTGATGTGTTAATTAGTTGGGGTTTCCCATGAGATTGAGGAGATTGAGGGAACTCTCCTATTACAAAGGCACTCTTTTTCATTTTGTAGTCCCCACACCCATTATCTTGGATAATGAATTTAATATCAGAGAGTTACGTAATGGAGGGTGTGTCTCAAAAGTGGAGGCTAGGGTAGATGGGTCTATATATGGAGATGTGGGCCCCTCATAATTCTTTGGGACTTGAGGGATCTTGTAGTACTTGGCTTCTATATTTTTGCAATAATAAAATGGTTCAAGATCTCCATGGACTATGACCTATTGATTTTGATAAGGAAACTTGACACATAGATGGAAGGTGGATGCGACAACTTGCATCCCATGGATCCATGGGCACCCCAAGAGGATATTATAAGGTAGTTCAAGATCAAGGAATTTGCATGTGGTTTCCATGATAGCTAGCCCTACTTGAATAAGGAGTTGAATGGTGCCTTGAGACACTCGTTCTTGACCATCATATGCCCTGATGGTAATAACCTTACCCTTTTCAATGACATCTTAAAAGAATCCAAAATTCTTTATTAGCTTGAGAGTACAAATATTCAACCCTACACCTCCATCCACCAAGACTCATTTGACTTTATTCTTATGGACCAGGACTTCAAGTTGGAGTGCACCGTTATAAGATGGTTGAGTTGGGAAGTCGTCATCAGAAAATTTTAGGAGATAAGGTGTTGTAATGTGTCTGACCATAGCTTGGAACTAGTTTGCATCAAGATCCGTGGGGATGGTGGATGTAGCCAATGCTTTTTTTAGGGTTTATCTATGTGTTGGTGAGATTTTCAATAACTCCATGATGGAAATTTGGGCATGGGTCCTTTTCAATTGATTGAGGACATTATAACCATTGGGGATTGACTTTGGATTGGTGGCAGATGCCTCGGGTGGTGGGGATGGTCCTGGAATAAATTTCACCGTATGGTGACACAATCGTGATCTTACAATATTGACATGATGACCCACTCATCTAGATGCAAAAACATAGTTGTAACATGGTTCGTGTGCTAGTTTTCATACCATTTTGTTTCCTTTATTGTGATCGCGGCATTAGATTTGTGTATATTTGAGATCTTGATTTCTTGCGTTGTTCAATGAACATAGTTTGTCATACGATGAGTCCTTGTCAGATTTTTAAGTTACATACATTGTATCTGTGTCCTTTATTTGTGGAAATCGCCATTTTCTCATTATACCATAGTGATTTTAACGGGCTCATGATAATTGTGTAAATGAATCTTGGCAAGGGTTTTCTTATGCCATCCATTGTATAATGAACTTGAGTAGTTCCCCAAGTGTGTTTACGGTTGGGGATATTTGTTTCATAGAGGTGGTCATGAGGTACTCATGTTATGAACTACTTGATTGTTGAGTTGTTGATCTAGTGTTGGCTTACATGTGTTTGGTTCTGTTGTTGGTGTGGTTGTTGATATGATTGTTTGTTTCCTTGGGGCTGCTGTGCTTTAGCATCAACCACATAGATTAGTAATTCTTGTTCTTCCTCATGTGTGAATTTTTTGTTGTAACACTAGTTGATGGGCGATTGTAAGTATTAGGTGCCTTATTCAATGAGGGGCTCTTTCAATGTTAATGTGTAGAGGATCAGCCCAGTGTATGTGGTGGTACATTTTCAAGTGTTAAATTAAGGTCCCTTGATTGTGATAGTGCAATTTGTTATTCTTCTAGCAATCCGCACTCCTGACCTTGGATTCACCATTGTAAAGAGGATACAAATGTTCCCCTTAGCTTGTTTAAAGCGGATAGTTCTCTAGACTTGTCCATATGTTGAATGAATAGTTTTGTATAAATAAGTCCACAATTTCTTGGAACTTTTTGATTCTAGGAGAAAGGTGGGAGAACCATTCCATTACTAGTCCAACCAAACTCTGAGGGAATAGTTGCATTAGATAAGACTTGTCATATGCAACTTCCATATAGTGGACATGAAATTCCATGATGTGATCTTCAGGGTTACCAGTCCCATGATATTTGTCAAATTTAGGTATCTTGAACCCTTGTGGGAATGGAACCATCACAATGCTTTTGTCAAATGGATAAGGGAACAAATTCCCTTGTTTTTTTGTTTCGGATTGTGAGTCTAACCTTGTGAAAGTGATTTGTGCAGACACATCATTTTGTGGATCAGGTGGTGGGATGAATTTATTTTGGGGTGGCTTGATTGTTTGAGTGAAGAGTGGATTGTTTTATGTGTTTGTGGGAGGCTACTGCAAGTTTTGTTGGGCCACCAATGCTTGTTGGTATGCTTGAAATTGTTGTTGTGCAAGACTTCTTGTTGGTCTTACTGTTGTTGTGCCAACAATGCTTATTGGTCTTGTTATTGTTGTGCCAATAATTCTTGTTGTTGGGCTTGTAACTGAGTTGCTTGTTGTTGTGCTTGATATTGTTGCAAAGCTTGTTGATAAGCTTGTTGTTGTAACAAAGCTTGTGCTTGAGATTTTTGCACTTGGTACTAAGGTCGTGCTTGAGCTTGAGCTTGTTGGGAAGCTTGGGCAGCCTGTGCGGCTTGTGAAACTTGTGTAGCTTGGGTGGCTTATTGTTGTTACAATAAAGCTTGAGCTTGCACGAATTGTTGTGCATGTGCTTGTTTAGTGGCTTGTGTGGCTTGTTGAGCTTGAAATTTTTGGAATGCTTTTTGATATGCTTGTTGAGATGCTTGCAGTGTGATGTTGTATTGGTTTTCCACATTTCAATTTGGTGGTGGAGGTGGAGGATTCATAATGGTGTGAGATGGTGTGATGATATTTTTTTAAGGTGATTGTTGAGGTGTCGTTTGAGTGATGATAAGGGGTTGTGTGGTGGATGGTGCGGTTGATATGCTAGGTTCTTGGGATACCATATTTTGAGGTGTTACAAATGGTGTAGTGATTGATTTTTTTGTTTGTATTGGTGCCACCTAGTGTTGTAATATCAATGATATTCTTGGATGATTTGGTATGTTGATTTGATTCATGATTGGAGGATTATTCTAATTTGGTTGATTGATGATTAGTAAAGGGGGTTGCCCTAAACTAAGGATTGGCGTAGATGTTGATGCTAAAGGAGGAAATGGTGGAAAGATAGGTGGTGTGTTTCCTTGAGAAAGTGATGATGAGGGATCAAATATTCCCCCTTTCCCAAATAGGCCCGCTTGTCCTTGTGAAGTCATGGGGAGAGAAACTTGGGTGTTAAGAGAATATGCTAGTGATGTGACAAAGGTGGATGGATTCTTGGTGTCATGGAAAATGAGTGGAACGTATAGATGTTTTGGGTCTTGAGGGAAGGTATTTGGTAGACCCAAGATGGTTTTTGCATCCAAGTTTTGGTTATTTACAAGGGCATGTGTTTGAAGAGCATGGAGCAATGAACTCTCCTTGGTAATCATGGGTTGACTTGGAGCTTGAGATGATGTTGGTTGTGGGATGGGTTGGATGATGTTTTGGAAGCAAGGTGTGAATGATAATGGTGGCATATTCCCAAGAGGTTGTTCCACAATAGTGCTCACATCATAATTAGAAGGGAGTTTATCCCCTTCCTTAGCTATTGCTAACATGTATTGTGAAGGATTGAGTCTTATCATTGTGTTGAAAATCTTGCGGTTTTTAGGATTTTCGACTGGCTCCATGATTTCTTGGGTCATTCCTTGGAAATTGTTGGTAACATCCTCCACTTAGTAACCTCCCTCTTGAGGATTTTGAGGTTTTTTAGGAGGATTAAGTGGAAGGTTGATGAATATCCTAGGGTTGAATTTTGTTTTAGTTTGACTCAAATCACTCAAAGTGGATGTTTCTTTCTTTTGTTCCATGATCTTCTTGTGTTGAGATCTCATTTGGACCATAAAATAAGGATCAAATTTTAGGAATATGGGAGGTAAACCTCTAATTCCTTAGGTTGGTCTAAGATTTAGGTACAAAAAGGAAAATCTAGGAAGTTAAGGACCAAAAGGTGGTGATGAGATAAATGAAAGATGGATGATTTGAATGACTGAACTCGTAAGAAATATTGGAGGGATACTAGAATTTAGGACTTTTGGATTTTTGATTTGGTTTGGATTTGGATTTTGGATAATGAACGTATAAACCCCAAGATGTTGGATGTTATCTTGGAATAAACTTGTCCAGAAGGTGATAATTTCACTAAGTGTATGAAGAAGGATTCAACCACACACACTTAGTCAAACAAGATGATTTTTTTGATTTTGAAGGGTTACCAAAAGTCTAGTATAAAGGATTTTTTCAAAGATTCTAAGAGTTGTTTGTGAGATGGGTTTTTGATTGATGTTTGGGGATGGATGAAAGTGTTGATTTTGATCCTAATTGAACCTAGAGAGACTTTTTTTTACAAGACCTAGGTATTGAAGAACATGCTTTACTTCTAAGAAATTTTTGACCCCACAAAGTGAGATACTCAAAGCATTGGAAAAGAGCTAGATTTTGACAATAATAGAATGAGTACAAGTTTGGATTGTCCCTTGAAGAACGTTTGTAAAAGTTATAGAGAAATCTTTCTCTAACTTGGTAAAGGTTTTATTGATGTTTCTTGAGATCTCCTGGACTAAGACGCTTGTGGTGATTGATGGAATTTGGTTTTGGGATTTTGATCTTGCGGGAAATCATTTGAACAAAGACATGTGTGGGGTTCAATTGTCTTTTTATCTTTGCTTAATGGATTATTTTTACCACAAAAACTTTCTTGCTTAGATTTTCAAACTGAATGTCCATGTCTCAATTTATTTTCATCCCACGAGGTCCATTATGTGGAAATCAAGAGAATTGAAGCAATAGTTCCCTAATGTTGACTTTAAAGAGAGAAAATTAAGATATGGGCCCAAATATTTAGAAGCCTCTTAGGATAGAATCCCTAGGGACAAGTAGTAATACTTGGACTTTTTAAAGGTATTTGTTCCTTCTAAAGGGTTTCAAATTTGATGACCTTGTTGAATGTTTTTTTCCAAATTTTGAGATTTCAAGCAATGTGTTTGATTGACTCACAAACTCTACAACCCTAGGATAGAAAAGACAATATTTGTTGAATTCCCACTTGGATTTCTCTAGTTGTGCTTATTCAAAGTGGATGATTAGAAGCTTGACCACACTGGCTCCCCTCCACAACACTCACTTCTATGGATAAACCAAGCTTTGAGTTCTCATGAATCTCCCATGGAAAACTCTTCATCTCTACTAAGAACTGCAAGTATGTGGGTTGACTTCAGAGGTCTAACCTCTTGATACCAACAAATAGTAAGGTTTTTGGATTTTATACAAATTGGTTCATAATCAAGGTACCCATTCAAATGACCACATGAGAGGCAAGATCAAACCATATAAATATTATCACTTGCTTGTCTTTAGGAGTGCCTTTAATGATGAGTTTCCTCAACATTCAAATTGATATACTAGTTGGGAGTAGCTTGGAATTTAGCTCGTTATCAGTTTGAGTCGTTCCCTTGGGGTGACTAGTTTTTCCCACCAAGGCAGACCCTCTAAAGGTAAACAAAAGTGAAGGAGTACATTTGTAGTTCAACTGCCTAACACACTTAGGAGGGAACAAACAAAATTCCTTTTCTTCATACTTGCATGATTTGTTCAATTTTGAACCCAAACTTGAAGTGTGGAGGCAATCTTTTAGACAACCTAATATCACAAAAATGTTTTTGATTCTCATGATTGCCGTGAAGTGCGAGAGAAGTGCATACGTATTTGAATGACACTATTTTCTAAAAAAGATTACAAAAAAAAGTAAACACAAGTTTGTTTTAAATCCTCAAATGCAATAATGAGTTCTTTTTATAGCACCAAAACCAAATGTTGAAGTTGCTTGTTCAATTTTAGACCAAATCAAAATTCTATTAAGTGTCTAAGGTTCAATTTTAACCAACTTGAAAAATCTTGAATTGATGGTTAATTTTAAACCCAAAACTAAAGTGAGTTGTCCTACAATAGAAAACAAAAGCAAGAAAATGGAATCCCTAGGCTATTACAATAAGCACTAAAAGATGCTTTGTCAATTTCAAGTTCAATGCTCAATTTTCCAACTCAAATTTTCTTGTGGTTCCTCAATTCCAATGCCATTGATTCTTTATGCAAAACCTGCAAACATTACAAAATAAAATATTAGAAATGAGAATTGAGAATCTTTAAAAGATCTTAATTAGCTTGCAGCTAAAGAAAAGTTAGAGTGTAACACTACAATGTTTTAATCATATAATCACAAAATAGGCTCCCCTTTTATAAATGAAAAGAATAACAAAGCACTAATTTTGTTTTTTCAACCAATGTATTCTCATCTCAATCCTAGCTGAACATGTCATCTCCATCGTAGTTCAATTGTCTACCACATTCACCCGTTATAATTGCAACTTGTGTTGGAGGAATAGTTTAGCATTTAAATAACAAAGGCATTTGAAATGTAGTCAATTGGTTAGCCACATTAAAAACAAGGTAATGATCATAAGCATTAAATACTTTAGATTGGTATCTATTGCATGAGTCGATCTTGTGATGAATAGAAATAAAGACTTTGCAACCATATTTAATGCATTAATCACTTGATTTACAATTGATACTTTTTTCTTGACAATCCACTGTCTTAGCTTCTCTATATTTTCTTCAACTCTAAAAAAAAATCTTTGGGAAGATTACTCGACTTCTTGCCTTTACTACGTCACCAACCTTATTCAATTTTGTAGTGTTTTTAACAACTTAGTCAATTACAATGTGGATGGAAACATGAGTTGTTGGGTTAAGATGAAAGACAACCACATTCATCACTACCCAGTGACCTTGCATATAATTAATTTTGACATCAAAAAGAAATTAGCTAAAATGTTCTAGACATAGACAAATATGAGAATATGAGAATATTTATAGTTGTTTCTATGCATACAAATAACCAATCCACACCAATCAAATATAAAAGATAGTAAAAAGGAAAAAGAGAAATTAATGGTAGTTTGACACCACAATCAATCACTCTCTCCAACTTTCAATCAATACAATTCTCCCATTTGAAGGAAATGGAAACTAAACAAAAATTGAATGCAGGCACCTAAGGCTATGCGCTAAGTAACGAGAGATAGCCTTTCAAAGACCAACATATTGAAGGATGTGTGTATGTTAAGTCAAGCGTTTAAGGTAATGTTGCTTTCTTTATGATAAGGTGGGAAATAATGGGGTGCACAATGCTTTTATTTGAATAGAGACAAAGAATTTTTTCACTATCTACTGCATCAATCAATATCTGAACAAAGATTTTGCACTTTTTAGAAAGATTTGATCTATTTGTAAAAGTGTGCCATTCACGACCTGCATAATGAATTGTTTATTGACCTCTCACTCCTCCAATTTGAAAAGTTGCAACCACTATCACACACAAAGATATCACTATCAACTGTAATCACACCATTGTCAATCATAATGATGTACAATTATATAAAGCAACATAAATGTAAAATGTATGGTGGAGAGGAACAAAGTGCAAGTTGTGTTCTACTTGCAATTTCAGGAAAAAGTAAAATGTAGTCTTTACCCAAAAATATCCCATGTTAACTTACAAAATATTTTTGTTTGCTTGAATTTATCATTCATCACTATCACTTTATAGAGAATAAAGCATTTTAAATCATGAAAGATTTACCATCAATGACAACAATTATACCTGGCTGCATGGAGCTCCAGGAGGTCTTAACCAAGAGTTGTACAATTTTTATGTGGTGTGCATTGCACATAGATATATCTCTGATATTGGTGTCATAATAGTTGTGAGACATGAAGAGGCACAACCATCTTACACATCAAATTCCTTTTTTTGAAATCTCATACGCAGGCTACTCCCTACACGACTCTCTTTGAATCTAGCCCTCCATTGTTGATTACCTGAATATTGGAAAAAATATGGATATCGATATTAAGAGAACCAAAAGAAGCTATCATAAAGAAGACCAAAGTATCTCTAATCTGGTTATGGATTTTTCTTCTCCTAAGCTTGATAGTCAACAGACTCCACACACAACACTCCTTGAATTCTTAGATCATAAAATTTGGGACATAGGATATAGTTTAAAAGAGTTCTATGTAAATCATTGTTTTGGGTAGCTAAAAGTCAAGTAAGTTGGAATATTGATAGTGTGCAAGGAAAAAAGCATGGAATTAGAAAGCTAATTGTTGCATCACTTATTTTTAAATAATGACATATACTAAAATTTTAAGACTTTCAATTTTCAAAAAGGAAATGAATACCTATGTGCTCCAAGAAAGGATGTTATTGCAGGTTGAATGCGTAGTAGTAATAAAATAAAGAGTGGGGCGTATAATCTAGAAGGATACCATACCTTTTATAGTGCTCCACTAGAGACTTCAACAAGATAGAAATTTTTTGTTTTGATTTGGAATTAGAGCAATCATGTGGCATGCTCCTCTCAATTTAAACTTAACAAACTTAGGCCAGTTACTAAAGAGGAATCGAAATAAGTTCTAAGTCAAGCACATGTATGAGGAAAGTCTAATGAATTTGGCTCATAGGGGCCTCACTGCCTATTCAAGGTTAGAACTATGTAGTTATTTTACTGAACATCCTCATGGCCAATACTATTTTGTAGAAGACAAACAACCCACAAATTAGTAAAAAGGTATGAATCTTCGTAGCTATAAAGATGTAATGTAGATACATAGATATGATGTGCAAAAGAATAAGTTCAGATCTCTAAAGATTATAAAATTTTACTATGCATGCATAGTGCCATAACCTATATCTTTGACTAACTTCAAATCAATAGATGATATTTAGAAACAATGAAACATCAATCAGATTTAGAAATGTTAGTAACATATCAAAGCAAGATGTGATTGTGGGTTCAATGCCCTCCTTCTAGTGCTAGATGTAAACACTAAATTCCACACAAGCTTCAAACAATGACCAACATTAGTATTATTAGTCCATTTAAAACAAGTAAATCTAGCATTTCTATGAGACATCCAACATACTTGTTAATGCCAACAAAACAATAAGAACCAAAGAAACTAAATGAAATCATACAAAAGCATGTTTATACCTATCCCATAGTGGAAGTGGTGCTCCTTTGATGTGAAAAGGATGTCCTTTCCCACCTCCTTGATAAGCTAAATGATAATGAAAATGCCTTGAAAATGTGATGAAATGCTAATTGTGCCTATAGTACAAATACTAAGATTGTGGATGGATTGTGGAGTAGAAGTGCCTTGTATTTATAGGTTGAAGGTTTGAAAAATGGAGAGATGGGAGGAATGCAGGATTAAAGAAGAGACAATGATATTGTGACACTTGTCACATGGCTAGTGGAGAAAGGTGGAGCACATTTTGGAGAATGTGCATGGTTAATGCATGTAGTTGAGGATTTGAGAGGTGTAAGAGAGATTAACACACTTGTAAGAGGCATTAAATGAATATGGTTGAGATGTTTTGGAGGGAAATGGTTTGGACAAGAAAGTCAAATAAGTGGAGTAAATGAAGAAATATTCTCAAAGAATATGCCTTGGTGAGGGAAAATAAGGTATTTAGTTAATTAAAGAAAATGATTTTCATGTGCAACTAGGGTAGTTGACCATGGGTTTGCTTTGACCAAGGTTGAGTCAAAAGCTAGAGAAATGAGGGATTAGTATTAAGGGTTAACTAATTTAGGATTAATCAACTTGGATGAAATTAGTTGATTTATGGCATTCAATTTAAATGTTTGGGTTTATGTAAATCAAATGAGAGGATGTTAGAACATTAGGATTTTAATTAAATACATTGATTTATTTAATTAAAAGAGATGACATTAGTTAGCAGAAAGTGAATTAATCAAATAAACTTAGTTACTTGATTAATAGAAAAAAGTAATGTTAATTTGAGTGTCTACAAAACCAAAGAATGAAAGATCTTCAACAATGATTAATATGAAAGGAAACAAGCATATCGATCATCGTAGAAATGAGACATGGAGACCAAACACCTTTTGTGATGCACAATACAAGAGATAATCAAGGCTCATCACTCATTGCAGTAATGAACCTAATGGGTTGAAGGATTTTGGTGATGAGAAATACAAGAACTTAAGTGGCAGAAATATGCATGTGCATAAAGTTTGTTTTAAAAGAGGGACTGCCTAGGAAGAATGTAGGACTAGGGCTTAAAAACTTAATAACTTTTTACACAAAGGATGTAAAGGCCAAAAAAGGCCAAATTATCAACCTTATAAAATAATTGAATCCCCAAACCAAAGTAATGAAGGAAATATGCGCAATTGGTAAACGAGGAACTTTAACCACAAGGGGCCACTAACAAAATGAACCCAAAGTCATAAGATATAATTGAGATGACTTGGAACAAACCATAATAGGTCAATGAAGGATTAGACCAAAAGACAAGGGTTTAGACAAGGGGAAAATATACTAAGTAAAAACCCACCCCTAACATAAAACCCTAAACCCTATCTTTGTAATTCAGACCAAAAGCCACCAAAGTAAGACATATTAAATCAATGGAACAAGACATTTTGAGGGTTCCACTAGTGATTCATCACTCAACTCAATGCTTAATAACATATTAACAATAGTAGCATATACAACAATGAACATCAACAATCATTTAATGTGTATCTAGTAGTTGAAACCATATTTTTTCTTCAAATGATACAATAAATAATACATACAATTAAACATCAACACTTACTAAATTTGAGTTTTTTTATGATTTTCACATGAAGGAATACATAGAGGCATTGGCAATGCAAAATCTTGCTCAAAGACAACTCTGCATAGAGCTGAGTTGGAACTTGGAAACTCATATTATCAAATATCAAATCACTGTGTCACCTTTTCTAGCAACTTCCACTATTCAGGTGGTGGAATTGTCATTTATTCTAACTAATGTTGTTTGACTCAAATATTTGTTCACAATTCATGATTGAAATTGGAACATTTCTTGAATTATTTAGTTAATTTTGTATTCAAGGTTATCAGTGGTTTGATGGAATCCAAATAGTTCACCATGTTTGGGTTATGAGGAAACTGGTCCAAATCAATCTTCCTTGCACCCTCCATATTCTTTTTGAAATCATCCTTTACAATGAACCACTCATTTGTGTCAAAATCCTTTGGCAAACCAAGCTCTGTAAAGTTCCTTACCTTTTCATTCAGCTTCTTCATCTTGTTTGCATCCAAATGCACATATTCCTTTGCTTTGCGCATTCTCAAACAATTTTGAATGATAGATGACAACATCATTGAGGTAGCAAGATGATTATTAATCCATTTTGATTTCAAATCATTTTCATTGGCTTTGTAGACTATTTTTTGAACTTGATTTGTAGATTTCTCTAATGCCAACATATTTTGGTTGTCCACTAAATATTTTTTGAGCTTCTTATAATGTAGTCTAATAACATCAGTCAATTGAAACATGCCACACAGATGATCAATCCTCTACATTATTTCATCCCAGACCTTTTTTTTCATATGCCTCATTGTTTCTCTACAAAATGCGGATAACTTATTTTTTATCTCTCTTTCTCCAATTTTTGTTCCTACTATGCATTTCCATTAGCTCTGCCTCCAATCTTTTATTTTTTATCTCTCTTTCTCCAATTTTTGTTCCTACTATGCATTTCCTTTCCTAATGCTTTGTCTTAATTTTTCTAAAGTGGATTTTTGCTCTTCATATTTCTTGTTGCTCTCATCTAACCTTTTCTTTAGTACATTCACTTCTCTCTCATTTTGTTTATCCTCTTTACTTGTTGATGTAGAGGTAGATTTTTTTATTCTTTTTTCTAATTCATTGGTCTTATTATCTATTATTTTCCTCTTTTCTTTCTCATTTGCTAGGTCTACCTATAACTTTTCTATTTAGTCTGCAACCTATTTTTCTCTCTATCTTGCTTTAGCAATGATGTGTACACCAATTCATTGTTCTTCTTTGATACATTAATTTTGTCAATATTTTTGGGTCTAGAAAAATCCAATGATAAACTACTCACCTAGAATTTAGATCGATCAATCTGATATGTTGGTTTATTTTGAATTGTGGGAACAAAAATTGTGTACTCCATGATTTATTTACTTGTGTCAAATATGGGTAATACCATGGTTGTTGCATGCTCTGAAGTTACAATAGGCACACTCTCCATCAGTTGCTTCATTTCCTTTTTTATACAAGTCTAATTTCTTTTTAAACTCTTGAATGTAATCAAAACATGGGGACACAGGAAAAATGGAATGATTGAATGGAAAAGGAATAGGAGTACTTGTAGTTTCTAATGATGTTATAGCCACACTAACTGGCAGTAGGGAAGTGCTTGGAAATAACTCCTTTGTGGTGGATCCACTGGTAGTGTGACTTGGACTTATCAAAATCCTTTGCCTCTTCTGTATGCCTTGATCACCTAGTGTTTGTGTGGTATCTTGTATTGTTGTCCTCTTATGTGTAATTTGTTGTTGTAGCACATGTTGACCACTAATAACTTACTACTACCCATACCATCGCCACCAATGGCAGTGTCAATTGCACTAGGCTCTCCACCATGGGCATGTCCTAGTTGTGATTGTATCTGACCATGAGGATGAGGATTTGAAGCTCTAACAAATTGAATTGTTTTGGCCGTACTTGTATGCCCTTGGCCTTCCACTCTAAGGCTAGATTTATCAACTAGTTTCTATATACATATATTTTTTATTTTAACTCCGGTGCACCTCCAAGCCATTAAAATTGTGGAATGTGATGCTTTGAAAATGTTGACCATGTAAAGGTTCAATAATTGCTGCGAGAGAGCGTCAATTGGGTATATGCTGAGGATCATCATGGAAAAATAGGCCCTTAAGTGAAAAATTCAAAAAAATGGAGTTAGGCAACAGTGTAAAATTTAATAGTTATCTATATTCTTTAAAATAGAATAGAATCCGCGAGAAAATTAGATATAGTTTCTAAACTGCTGGTTTAACTGAAAAAAATCATTTGGTAAAATTTGAAATTTCAATGTAGTAGTGCCATTCAAGGAAAAATAAAGTGATGTTTGTTCGCCACCTAACCACAATGAAATGATAAATAATTTTTTTATAGATTTTGGAATGTAATGAAATGTGTCTAATGTGATGCATTTTTGTAATTTTTTCCAAATAAATAATTAATGATGATTTTAATTTCTCTTTAAAAATATAAAAAAATACGTATGTTTGACTACATAAATTGGTCAAAACTTCATAATTCATTTTTTAAATCTATAATGCAAAGCATAAGAATGACACATGTTTTGGTTAAAAATGTAATCTGGTTAAGCTATAGATGTGTTTTCATTAACCTATCGTGGGACTTGGAATTAAGCTATTCAAATGAAATGAATAATAATAATTTATTAGATTCAAAAGTAAAGCATAATTTATATTGTGGAAAGTTGAAATCTCTTTTAAAACCCGCACTATTTTATCAATTTTGGTGTAAAAGGATCATCGATACCTTGCCTACACACTTGTCATGTACATACTTGCATGTGTTCCATGCCCAGTCAAAATTGAATCAACATATTGCAGAGGAATTCCCTGATGATTCTTTGTGGTTAATTAATGGTATATATATTAGGTGAACACTTCTAGTTTAGATAGATCATGATAGCTAAAATATTTTGGAACAAAGACTATCTTTTGAAGAGAAACAAAATGGGTCACTAAGATGTTAGGATATGACTTTGAGATTGTATATAAGAAAGGGAAGGAAAATATTGTAGCAAATGCACTTTCAAGGAAGGATGAGAAAGATGAAGCCTTATTTTGTGCCCTTTCAATATTATAAGAAAATTAGGCGGAAGAAGCCAATCAAAGTGAAATGATGATCTGTAAGTAATCTCATCAAAATTAAAGCGATCCTAAATATTTTAGATAAGTTTTGTGGAAGAATACTCTTTTGTATAAGAAATTTTATCTGCAAAATTCCTCTTAAATACAAAATTCTCACAGTATGAGTCTCTATTGGTGGTCTTCAGTTTGAAGACATATACACTAGTCAAGATAAATTTTTTAGAGAAGGGCTAAAAGGTAATGCTAAAAATTTATGATTAAATATTGGTTGTCAAAACAAAGGGAATAATTAAGATATAGGTCTCTTACGTGCCCGGCTGTTCTAGCCAACGTTGGAAGAAATGTGGACTTCATCAGGCTTCGAGATCTAAAGTCATAATGTCATCATGGCAGTAGTTAATTACATCACTAAATATGCACATTTCATTGCCTTATCACATCCTTTTACAACAAGTGCAGTGGGAAAATATTTTTTGGAGAATATACAAAAAGTTGCATGGTAAACCTAAGGTTATTGCCAATGATCACGATCCTATCTTTACTAGTCACTTTTGGAAAGATCCATTCTCATGTTTGGGCACTCAATTGGCTCATATCTCTTCATAGGTCACCTTCAATTAGATGGGAAAACTGAGGTTGTTAATAAGTTTTTGGAAGGACATCTCCATTGTTTCACTTCAAAGAAATAGTCTCAATGGGTAGATTGGCTACCACTAGCATAATGGTGGTATAACACTTATTTTCATAGCTCATCAAAAATCTCTCCATTTTTTCACTATATGGATATCATCCTCCTTCCATCACATCATCATTGAAGGAGAGGACCACTTGCTTCATTGACAATAGGTACTTTTAGGACTCGAGGATAATTTGGCCATGGCATAAAATTGAATGAAGCAATAGGCGAACCAACATCATAGTGAAAGAAGTTTAAAAGTTGGGGATTGGGTCTTCTTGAGATTGTAGAATTATAAACAAATATCACTAAAGCAACAAAAAAAGAATAATAATTTGTCTCCAAGTTATTCTGGCCCATACCAAATCATGCAAAAGATAAGTAGTGTTTCCTACAAGCTAGAGTTTCCAAAAACAACAAAGATACATCTAGTTTTTCATGTTTCTAGTTTGAAGAAGGGAATTGGGAATAATATTCTAACTCAAACAGTACTACCAAAGTTCAATGAAGAAGGAATAATCATTTTGGAACCAGTGTGCATTCCTCAAACACACATGAAGAGGTTGATGAATAAAACTCTCACTGAGTATCTCATCCAATGGAAGAATTTAGTAGTTGAAGATGCCACATGGGAGGAAAAGGAGTTCATTCAAGAGAATCCACACTTGATTAACATTGAGGACAATGCTTCTTTGAAGAGGGGGGCATGCTACTCCCTTAATATTGGTGTACATCAGGTTATGAATAGTCGGATTGTGGTTATTCTAACTCTTAATTAAGTCATATTATCATTATTATATTGTTATTTAGTTATTTAGGTCAACCTAAGGCTTATATAGGGCTATCTAAGTCATCTTGGATGATATCCTAGGAATAAATAGGTATATATTATAGGCAGTAAGTCTTATTTCATCATTATATTGTGAATTGTGTTCTCATTGGAGATATTTGGAGGTTGCCCCCTCGAAGTGGCTTGTTATTCTCAGTTATTATCCAATATTTTTAGCATATCTCATATCATATTCTTCTATTGTACAAGTTATTTCATTACACATTATATGGGCTCAAGCAAGCACCTAGAGCTTGGTATACAAGATTGGATAGGTATTTGTTGTAGCAAGGATTCAAAAATGGTACCACAGATAACAATCTTTACTTCAAAGTTGAGAGAGATCAAATATTGATTACGGTTGTGTATGTTGATGACATAAAATGACGCAATGTGTAAGAGGTTTGCAGAGGATATGAAAAATGAGTTTGAAATGTCAATGTTTGGGGAGATGAATTTCTTCCTTGGGCTACAAATTAGTGAATCAAAAAAAGGTGTATTCATTTCACTATCAAAATATGTCAAGGAAATGTTAAATAAGTTTGAAATGGAGGACTCCAAACTGGTATGTGCTCCCATGGTTACTAGTTGTAATTTGAGCAAGAATGATGAATCTTCTAAGAAATATTAGAGCAAGTATAGATCAATGATTAGTGGATTGCTATATCTAACTAATACTAGATCTGATATCATGTATGCAATTTTTCTTGTGGCTATATTTCAAGAAAATCCTTCAGAACCACATGTGACAATAGTCAAAAGGATATTTAGATATTTGCAAGGCACTATGGACTATGGTCTATGGTAATCTAAGGGTACTAATTTCTATTTGAGTGCTTATACAGATGCAAATTGGGTAGGTTGTGTGGATGACAGAAGAAGTACAAGTGGAGGTGCTTTATTTCTTAGAAACATACGATTTCTTGGTTAAGTAAGAAGCAAGATTTAGTGTCATTATCTACTATAGAGACAAAGTATATTGTTGTAGCATCTTGATTCACACAAGTGTTGTGGATGAAGAAAATATTGAAAGATATCATCTAGCATCATATGATGAACCAATTTCTATCTTGTGTGGTAATACACCTGTTATCAAAATTTTAAAAAATTCAGTAATGCATTCAAGGACAAAGCATATATCAATCTGGTATCATTTTCTAAGAGAGAAGGTTGTTGAGAACGAAGTGAAGGAGTATGTGCCTATGAAATATCAAGTAGAAAATATCTTCATAAAGGCTCTTCCAAAGATACATTGGAGTATCTCATATAGAAGTTAGGGGTTATTGCCCCTCCTTTCAACTAGATACATAAGATTGTGCATCTATCTAGACAAGCTATTCAAGATTTATTATATGTCTTGGACTAATGGTGGCTACCTCTTGGGGGGAGCAAGTAGTGGTGTTTCTTGGTTGGTGTAGTTAGGGGGAGCCAGTGACAACTTAAATATGTAGGTGTTGTTCTTTGGAGAGTATGAGTAAAGTTTGTAGTTGTTTCCCCTTACAAGTGTTTCCCTTTGGAGGAGAGAGAGTATGTGTATTGGTTGTAGATATTTCCCTTTTCCATTGATGTCAAAGGGGGAGAGATGTTTGAAAAACCATATAGAAAGGGGGAGAAAGTGTTGAAGAGAGTGAAAGGTATAAGTTCTTGTGTAAGGGAGAGAGCTAAGTAAAGGGAGTGATGCTTGAGAGTTGAAGATACTATGTTAAATATAATTTCTTTTGTTGTTGATGGTTTTTCATCAAGTGTTGCCATCAATGACAAAGGGGGAGATTGTTGGAGATTGTTGCACTATGTTGTCATTGGTGTTGTTATTGATGTCAACCTCTAGTGTAGTTGTGTTAAGTAAGTTCTTGTGGATGTCAACCTATAGTGTGTTTGTATTGTAGAAGTGTTTATGGTGTTGAGTAGGTGTTGCAAATGAAACATGTTCACTTAGTTTCTAAGTGCTTTTGAGAAAATTTTCTTAAAGAGTCTGCAAGGTGACTGAGAGGTTTTCTGTGTTTTGCTCTGTATTTCTTCTATATTGAAGTTATACTTTTTTGGTTTGTATATGATGATCAAAGGTGTTTAGAGGTGTTATATCAAGAGTTTCATGTTCTGGATCATGTAGCAGTGGAATTTGTGTTCACCGGTGTGTAGACTGTAAAGCAGGTTGATTGCGAGAAATGGAATTGCTATGCATTTCTTCATGTTGAGGTTTCTTGTCTTGTAGATTTGGGAACATTCTAATATTGTCTGTACCAACCTTTCCTTGGAGTGGTTTGTGTCTTGTTTCTCCACAAGGTTGGATTCATGAGTTGTTTCCTATGGTAGTTTGATTGGTTACATAGGATGGTTGTGTTCTTCAGTTGTATGTGGTTGCGATAATGTTGTTGGAATTATGTTGATGTTGGAATATTCTAGAATGTTGTGTGATATTACTATGTGGTTCATGAGTTGTTTCCAAACCTGGTGAAGCATGAAATCAATCTTTTAATGGTGTTAGTGCAGGTTTGACCAACCTAGTGTGTTAGTGCTAATTGTGGATGTGCTTCATCGCATTTGGAAGCATAGTGTAGTGTGTTAATGTAAATTTGGGTCCTAGTTAACCCTTTGTGTGGTCTACCTTCATATTTTTCCACCGCAGAGGTGTTTGGTGCTAAACTATTTGGTGTTTTCACATTTGAAGTGTATATGTTTCATTGAGGTCAACTTGAAGAAGTTTTTCAAGTTGCAGATGGTATATATATGCAAGGTCAATTGTCAAAGAAATAGTTTGGTGTGTTGTGGTGTGAAATGTGATCAAGTATTGTGATTTGAGTGCTAGCCAAATACTAATTTCTCTGATAGTGAGTGTCTACATTTTCAATGTTCACAAGTTGCAAAATGACAGAGTTGACTTATGGATGGTGTGGAAGTTGTAGTGGTGGTTCTCCTTTGGAATAGTGGGTCTCTTCTAACTTATTTTCTTCTTTCTATTTGGGTAGTGGTATATTTCTTTCTTTTTGGATAGTGATTCCTTTCGATAGTGAGCTCTTTGACAATGAGCCTATTGTATTTGGTGTTGCTATTCATATATATTGTGAGCTAATCCTCATCATGGTTTTTCTCTTCTTGGGTTTTCCACATAAATTTGGTGTTCTATTATGTATGGTTGTTGATGTGTTGTTTTATTTTTTTACATTCATGTTAATTTTGATTAAGGGTTTGAATGTTAATGAGGTTTTAATGTTTTGATGTATAATTGATTCACCCCCCTCTTAGTTGTCATGTGTGTCTAACAATATCCTCCTCAAACAAGGCTCAAGGGTTTTCCTCTATGAAAAGGGAAGAATAAAAACTAACCATCTCCTCCAAAATGGATTGGAAAGAAGTTAATTGTTCCCCTTGAGCTGAAATAATTTAGGAAATAATATTTCCATATCTTCTCTCTTTAAAAGAATTATGAAAGAAAGCAAAAATTTTACCCCCTTCCTAAAGCCAGTCAATACATGATTTTTGTTTTTGAAAAAATTATTCTTGAAGCTCCCATTTAACAAGTTCCTTGGAGAATCTAGTGTATTCCTAAAGAAAATAGACAAACATACCCTCCTTAATTCTGAAAGTGATGTTATCCAATTGAGCCTGAACTTGCTTCTTCTCAAGAAAAATATTCCCAAAATAAGACATATTCTAGTTTTGAAGCCTATATTTAACAAACTAAAGTCTCTTGAAAAAAGAAAACATAGTAGTATCAAAGGAAAGCTTCCCTTTAGACCACCACTTCTCCACCAATTGGCACAAACTAGGATCTCAGACCCATATAAGTTGAAATTTAAAAGGAGGGTGTTTGGACATAGAAAACAATAAGGAAGAGAACTTGATCAACTAGTGATTTGATCCTTTCCATCCCAGGATTTCAAAAGAAGAAGCCCAACTATTCCTAATCCAATTATTTGCAACAAGAAATTTGTCGAGTCTCTCATAAATACACCCCTCCCCACATCTTTTGTTATGTCAAGTGAAAGTTTCATCAATAGGATTCACATCCAACAAATTGATCGAAGAGATACTTTCATACATCAAGGAAAAAGCAAGACCCAAACCCCCAACTCCCCTAGATTTTTCCTCCATGCTATAGATAGAATTGAAGTCCTATGCAAGAATCCAAGGGAAAGAAGGTGCCAGAGATCTAATGAATCTAATATGAGACCAAAAAATAGTCTTACCTGGCAGACCACTAGGCATGTAAACATTGGAAAGAAGAATAACCGCCCTAGAGTCAAAGCAAGATGCAAGAGTAGAAAGTGAATTCTTGTTGGCCACCCACCAAAGAGGTGTTATACTACTTGGGTTCCAAAGGAAAGAAATACCACCATTTAAACCTTGGGTGACCACACACTGGCAGAGACCTCTCTTCTAGATTTTGGAAAAATTTTTCTTTATATCATCCATAAAATTTTTGGTTTCTTGGATAAAAATAATGTTAGGATAATGATCATGAATAAAATCTTGAGTAGCCTTTTATCTAGGGATGCTACTCAAACCTTGACATTCCGCAATAACACAATAATTTTTGGGAAGAGGCAAAGTGAGTGTCCATTGTATTAACAACACTCAATTTCACTAAGGACTCTCCCATTATCTTCATCTTTTCCAAATAATTTTTTTACCCTCCTTCACCAGCTTATCCGCGCCCCTTTCTT
>VDFB02026683.1:0-21671 GCA_007258455.2 Sequoia sempervirens | reverse complement strand
GTTGGAGGTCGACAAGTGGCTATGTGTTTACTTTGTTTGGAGCTGCAATTAGTTGGATGAGTAAGAGTCAGCCCACAGTTGCTTTTTCCACCAAAGATGCATAGTACATGGCTGCTACACATGCCTCTAAAGAGGCAGTTTGGTTACAGAGACTTGGGAAAGGTATTGGTTTTAATTGCAAGCATGTTAGACTTGAATGTGATAGTCAGATTGCTATTTGTTTATCCAAAAATCCTATGTATCATGCTCGTACTAAGCATGTTGATGTTCAGTATCACTTTCTGCGAGAAATGGTTGAGAGTGGGAAGGTATTAATTGAGAAAGTTGACACTTTGATTAATGTTGCAAATTATCTTACAAAACCAGTTCCTATGAATAAGTTCTCTTGGTGTAGGAAGGCCATTGGCCTTGAGTCCTATACTTGATTTATAATAATTATTCCTTGTTTAGAATAATTGCAATGTATAATGTCAAGTGGGAGAATGTTGGAAATAGGATGCCATTTAATTGCAATCCTAAACATTATTTCATGTATCTCCTAAGTCCTTGGAAAGCGTTTCCCAACACTAGGATTAGAAAGAGATTAATATTGAATGAAATAATCATGTTAATTGATATTTGTAATTAATTCTAAATGTTAGGAGCATGTGAGGGTGTCCAATATGAGTTCCTAAATAATAGGGGCACATGGGGCGCCCACATGGTAGGTGGAACCCATCTTGAGTTAAGTTAACTATTTGGAGTAAAAGATAACACTTTTGTAACGCATGTAAAGATCCTAGAAGTTAGGGATTGATGTTTACATGCATAAAGTTTAGTTTAGTTCAAATTAGTTCAGTTCATTTCATTTCAGTATCAATTCAGTTTAGTTCAGTTCAGTTATGGTTCAGTTATCTTCAGTTAGTTTCAGTTGAATGCTAGTTGACTTCAGTTAACTTGGAATGCATGACTAATGACTTGAGTTACATGACAGATAAAAGGTGACTACTTTTAGTTAATAGGGGATGATCATTCTTGCATGAATGGTGGAGAGATATGTTTTAGTTAACAGAGATTGACTTGGACCCACCTTGGGCACCCAAGTTGGCTTCTTGGAGTTAACACTTTTGTATGATAAGATATTTTAGAAGGCTGAGTTAAGTGGGCCCATTCTTTGGCACCAACTTTGAGGATAAGCTTTGAGGATATCTTCAGAATAAAGGTTTAGTTATGACTTCAGTTTGGGACGCCCAAATGGATGAAGGAGTTGATTTGACATTGTTCTTCACGGTAGAACTCTACTTGCAAGAGATAAGCGTAGCTTTTGTGAGATAGGGATTGAGCTTTGTAATTGTAACTCTTTGGAGTTTACAAGGTTGATTATTTCCTATTTATCTCAAGCAAGTTGAAGAGAGTTTGTATTAGTTTTTATTGCAGGTTGTGGAGAAGATTTGTTGAAGGAAAAAGAAGCATCTCGAGCAAGGATTGGAATTATTGTAATCTTATTATGAGATTAAATAATACATTGATTCTTGGTGGAGTTTTTTCTTGAAAGGGTTTCTCCACTGTATATGTTGTGTATCTTCTAATATCCTGTCTAATTCTTCTACAACCTTCTGTCTTCATTCTACAAATGGTAAAATGAATTAATCGGATTAATCAACCACAAAGAATCTTTAACAATACATATTTAGATCAGCAATCGTAAAGTTTTACAAAGTATTAAGCTACATAAACACCTTAATTTTCAATAGTGAGTATCCATATGATTCATTTAATGAAATATTTGAAAATATGTGTGTTGAGGAAGTTGTAATATGAAATTGAGTTTGTGGATGTTATATGTGGTAGATTTTTGGAGGAATGGTTGTTGTTGTATATCTATTTTTCTCATTAAATTCCCCAAAAGAGAGTGTCCTCACTCCCCCTCATGAAATTCTTGAGAGAATCTTGGTGTAGTTTCTTTCCTTAGGGTTTTGTGTAATGTTGTTGTGTTGTGTTGAAATAAATTATGTTTGACTATGTGTATGAGACATTGTTTATCTAGTCGCCATTGTGGTTTTCCCAAGCTCAGGGGGTGGATAATTTATTGTCTTAAGGTTGGGAGGTGAGCTCCCATTGGCCATGTAAAAATGTTTTACCCTATTGTCTTAGTGTGCAGGTTTGAGGATCATGTGAAGAAATTTGGTTGGAAACTCTAGTTTAATTGTTATTTTCAAAACTATTGTAAACAAGTTATGAAAACCCTATGATATGGGGATGCAACTCTTTGTTAGTGCATTATTTCAATTTTAGAAAAGATTCAATGTCAAGTATGAAAGGAGCTATAATAAATGCTATTTTTATATGCATTGCTCTTGTTTTTTAAAGGGAATATGAATCTTCTTGAGATATGATTTAATGTATCATGTTGTTCATCAATGATGTAGTGAGGAGAAAAGAGCTAGGATCTTGTTACTGCCATTTCATATTTTGTTGTGCATAAATGGGAATAGAGACAATTGTATACAATTTCCTTCAATATGTTTAATTTTAAGCATGATACATTTTATGTTAATATGGAAATAAAGTCTTCAATGTTGTAAAATGGTTATTGAGCATACTTGACAAACATAAAATAAATATATGATGTTTTATATTCATTTCCTTTAGAAAGAAAAATGCATGTTGTTGTGCTATATCATGTATGTGTATTTTGTAGTTCTCTCTTCAAAAAAAAGATTATTTACAAAAAAAAATATGATATATTCTCCAGTTTCAATAAAAACTTGTGGAACTAAATAAGCTCCATGATGTAGATGACAATAATGCCGATTATATCTAGAACTATAATTGTAAATAAATATTTCCATTAAATTAAATTGATAAACAATACTGTTTAAGTCCTTTATCTCCTTCAATGGTACTAATACTGCATAACATTTTAATCATTACTCATTGCTCTCCTAATACCCTGTCCATGCTAGTTACCAAGATAGATAGTAAATCATACTGCACACTCTATCCAAAATCAAAAGGAGCATAAGGAAAATGTTAATGTTGTTTTATTTATCGTTTGGTTCTTGTTTTGTTCTATATATAGGTACAATTTGAAATTAGTCCAAGTTTTATTAAGAAAATAAATTACTTTGTAAGTCTAGTTTCTTACATGTCGTGAGACATATACAAACATTTGTAGTCTCTTAAAATGAAATATTAAAAAAAACTTTATTTCTGATGCCCTATGGGTTCAATACCCATCATTGCTCAAACCTAGGCACCTTGAAAAATAAGAAGACATAAAACATATCAATAAATACTCATAAATAATATCCCTTCATTTTCATACAAATCCATATGATTTGTAACCTAAGGAAAACAATGTGTGACCTCTAGCTTAGTATTGATCTGGGTTGCATTACAAACTCACCTTCTTATGATGCCAACAACTAATAATGGAAAACATCCTAGGTTCTTGCACAAGCAATGTATGAATAAATATAAAATAAAAAGGGGGAAAAAGACTTATATTAGATAAATGAATTCATAAGGAGATTGAGAAAATGGTGAGAAAAAATCTAAGAAATATTAGCAAGTTGCAAATCTCCCTAAGAGTGTACTTAAATTAGAGTTGACAATAACTAAAAACATAAAAAGAAGAAACAAACTTGAAGCTAGATATCAAGCACTATGAATAAAGGAAACTAGTGGATATATTGTGGCCTATGAGCTTGTGCTTGGTGGTGACAACTTCTCTTTCAATTTGCTAGACCTGCAACATCCAAATAATTAATTTAAGAGAAAACCATAATGAAAGAGGAGAATATTTTGGATTGAGAGTGTTTTTTTAATTGATTAAAGAATTACAAAGTAAAAAAATAGCAATTCAAAAGGGAATTGCAAAGGAAGGAGATATAGTTCAAAAAAAATTATAAATCAAAGTTTCAAGGGCAATGCAACATTTGTTTACAGCATAATAGATTACAAACAAGAATTGCACTAGGAAATTCAACATACAACATCCAAATAAGAGTGTAACAACAGTTGTCTCAGTCCTGAAAAATTCCAATGATTTAGATTGACATTAACCAATAGGTTGAACTAACAACATAATTTACAGGAAATTTAAATAAGCTCTAGAGTTGTCTAGAACATCGAGTGCCCCCTTCATGAAGTTGCAAAAATTAATATTTGACCTCTTCCAAAAGCTTGATGTATTTAGCATAATCTTTTAACTGAAAACACAAAGAGACAAGTTGTAACATGATGTCAGAATAAAATTGTAGCATTTCTACTTCTTGCTAAGTAAGATGATTAGAAAACACAACTAAACATCTACTTTTTCAAATATGAAGCAAGATAGTTTGTCTCATAGTGTCAACAACCACATTCTTATGAAGCCCAATACCCAAAACTGCTTCTATCCAACACAACACATGATAAAAAATAGTAGGGGAAAAGTAAAATATAGCATTCCATTTATTTTTTCTCCAAAAACAATCCCAAAAAATATGTTTTAAGCTTTCAATATGATAGCGAAAAGGACACTTGATTGGTTGAATTTTTAAATATTTCAATTTGTCCCCCACCAACAATATATGGTGCCAGATTTTTCAAGTTAGAATTTGAGCATTTGCATCCGCTCTAGACCTCTGGATTTGAGCACTTAGGTTCCTCCACTTCTTTTCTTGAAATCTACAACTCCATTTGATGTTAGTTATTGGGTTTTGTGTGTGTGTGAAATGTGCAAAGTTAGTATCAACACAAACCTTAATGAAACTATTTATATTCAAAGATTCGAAGCAAAGTAAACTATTCTAAGTTGCAATAAAGATAAATCTTCCAAGAACGTCTCATTGTCCTCTATTCTTAAATGATTCTTTTTAACCTTTTTGTCCCTCAAATTTCTATGTGCACAAAGGCTATTAGAATGACACTTAACAAGATTAGTATTCAACATGCAAGCTAATCTAATGCCTACATGAAACTATGTGCAAACAATGATGAGTGAAGGATGATGTTTATGATAAATGAAAAAGTGGAGGTGGATACTATGGTAGTGATCTATATGATTCTATGCATGATTCTACATATGCTCAAATCCAAACTTAAAATGAGCTAATCTAAAATGCAACTATGATGCAAGATTTAAAGCTAAGATGTAAAATGCAAAGTAAAACATGATATGAAAACTAGTTATAAGACTCCAAGAATGCTCCAAGATCCAATGATAAACTTGCATAATAACTCTACTTCAAATGTAGATGCAAAATACAAGGCCCAAGGGTTGTATTTATAGCCTTTTCCAAGCATATAGTGAGGTGGCAATAATCAATAGTCCAGATCGAATAAGAAGAATGGATGGTGAAGATGAAGAGAATCAAAATGTTGTCCCCTTGACCAAAGACAACATGCCATTTGGATGGAAGAATCTCTTGACCAATGGGAAACGTGCCATTTGGATGGAAGATTCAAGTGTGTGAAGAGAAGACCATGTGCTCCAAAATTGTTGGAAGTGTGGGAGGAAATGAGCCATGTGCTTTTTGAAATGAGTTGAAGATAAATCTAATTAAAAATTAGAGTTATTTATTTTCATGTGACCTTGGTGAGGTGACACAAAAAGTTGTAGAAATGTGCTCTAATTCCTAATTGGACTTAGTGAAGATTAATTAAATAAAACAAGTTTAGGGAACCTTGTTTATTTAATTAATTTAGAAGAATATGTTTTGGATTTGGAGAATTTAGAAAATGAACAATATCAATAAATTGAGCATTTATTTATATGTAGTTGGATTATTAATCAAATGGCCCAATAGAAAGTGATGGCAAGTCTCTTAAATGAAACCATCATGTTATTAATAAAGTGATCTAGACAAATTCCATGCAAAATGTTATTCAAATCATCGAGATGCGCAAAGCCAGACCCGTTTTGATGCCAGCCAATCAGTGAAAGCCATCGCCGAACCAGTGAATTCCGCCGATCAATGCAAAATCCGTCGAACCGTTATGGATGAGGCCTTCCAAATAAATTGCAAGGGGGATGAAGCTTTAATACAAAAAAAAGGAGCAAGCAAAATTTTACCCAACCATCCAACACCCTACCACTTGTTGTTCATAAAAGTAAGAATAATATAGTGACAAGCCAATATTTTTCATTGTTCCTCTCTTGATACAACTTTGATTATCCATTTTACTGATAACACAATTCCCTTGTGTCTTAGTGTCCAAAAGACCCAATCCACCCTTATTTTTAGGTTGTATACAATGAGACCAAGAAGAGGATCTAAAGCCATTTTTCCATCCCAATTAATCCACAAGAATTGTCGAATGATTATATTTATGTCATCATATGTCTTTTTGGAGGACATCTAGAAACATGAGAAGTAAACATGAGAAGCCAAGAATATCTAGTTTACCACTTGTATTTTTCCAGCCAATGCTAGAAATTTATTTCCCCAATAATAGATTTTGTTTTTTTATCCTAGTTATGAATCAATTCCACATATCAAATAGAGTAACCCCCAATCCAAAGGGTATACCTAGGTATCAAGTAATATGCCCATCCCTAATTTGCTTCCATTCTTTGGGAATCCAATGTGGAACTGAATCATATTGGATCATGAGAAATTTAGTTTTATGATGAGCTAGCTTTGATATCAAAAAATAACAATATAGGTTTAAAACTGCCAAACATTATTATTTTTGTTTCACAATTTTGAACAAATAGCATGTTATCACCAAAATGAGAATTAATAACCATTGCATTGTTTGGGATAGAAATTCCTTTAATCAAATTCATTTGATTAAATTTTTGTAGTAGATAACTGAGCACATCAATAGCTAGAACATAGAGAAAAAGGTGATAAAGGACAACCTTGTTTGATAGAATGTTGTAAGGGGAATGAGTTAGTTAATGAATTATTGATCACCAATTGGACATTTACATCTTGAAACAACATTTGAACATGTATACATATTTTTAGGTCGAAACCCATCCATTGCAACATTTTGATTATAAATCTACACTGCATTTTATCACATGCTCTATCAAAATCAAGCTTTACCAACAAAGCATAATTTCTTGATTGCTATGCCCATTCAAAAATTTCCCAGGACAAAATTAAGTTATCAAGAATACATCTTCCACATAGGAACCCTATTTTCTCAGGTCTAACTATCCCTTTAGCCACCAGTTTGATTCTTGTAGCTAAGGCTTTCACAATAATTTTATAAGAGGTGGTGAATAACGAGATAAGATTCCATCCAGAGATAAAGTTTTCATTCTTCCCTTTGGAAGCAATTTGATTAATCCTTTGTTGATATAAGGTCCTAATGAACTTGTTTCAAAGCTTCCAAATAAACAAGGTAAAAATCTTCCTTAATATGCTACCGCATAGTTTGGAAAAATTCAACTAAAAACTCATCAAATCCCGAACTTTTATTAGGGGCTATTGAGAACACATGTTCCAAATCTTCTATAAAAATATCTTGATCAAGGAATTGAATATATTCATAATCAATCTTTCTTTGTATGTGATATTTGATAATATCTTCCAATATTAATTGAACATCTTGGCAATGAGGGTCCTACCTAAAAAGATTCTCATATAAATTATGAAGCATAGATGTAATTTCTTTTGAGTTAGTAAGAACATATCCAACCTCATCTTGCATTTCTCCAATATATTCCTTCCCATGTTTATAATTTGAGTAATTGAAAAAGTATTTAATGCTTCTATTTCCATCCTTAATCCAATGCAATCTAGCCCTAATTTTGGCTCCTTGCCCTTTATACATATCAAGTTTGTGAAGTTGAGCTTCAATAGAAGCTATATATGTTTGGACATAAATATTATTGGGGTTTGAATTTATCATATTTCTATTGAATTCTAGCTTACATTTGAGAGATTTCTCTTTACATTTTTGTTGCCAAACTAATCTTTTTCTAGAAGATCATAAAAAGTAACACTTTGAGAAATAACATCCCATCACCATTCCCTATAAGATTCCCCTTCTTTCATTTTGGAATGGAATTCCAAGTTCCAACCAATGCAACAACACAAGAAGGAATTTTTAGATGTGAAGTATTAATCTTGAAAGGCATCATTAACTTCCTCCCTTGAAAAAACATAGAGGATAGGAAAATGATCTAAGAGACAAGTAGAGTAATCAACTTTTACACAACACCCATTGGAATCCTAAATTAGTTGTAGGTTGGGAGAGATACAACCTATCAAACCTACTAAGTTTCCTATCAAATCTCAATATGCAATTAGTCCAAGTGAACCAATCATGTTTATGGTTGGATTTTTTTTATAAATATGATCTATAACCCCCATAGAAGTTTGTTGAAATAGCCATTTATCAAATTCTTCATTGATTAGATTTACATGATTAGAATAACTACAATAAATATGGTGTTCTACAATATTAAAATCACCTCCAATAACTCAATCAACATGAGGCAAAGTCCTAGTCATCCATTCCCATAATTCACATCTCTTTCGTAATGTTAGGAGCATATACAAAACAAAAACCAATGGGATGTCCATTGATAAATGACAGGGTCCACACACAACTATGTGAAAGATCCTCCTCTTTATAGATGACAAAATTATCCACTCATGGAGCTAAACTAATAACAACCCCTCCCCTTCCTTCTTTATGTGATGTATGAAAAAAGTTGCATCTCTCCATATGTTGGATAGAGAAGAACCGAGTTGGGAACCATTAATTTTAACTTCTTGAAGAAATAGAATATCGGGTTTCCATTTAACTATAGCTTCCTTAACTTCATATTTTCAATGAGGGAGAAAGATCCTTCTATCATTCCAAGAAAGAATTTTATACTTCATGATTAAGAAAAACTAGGAAAATCCTCCTCTTGT
Organism: Sequoia sempervirens; assembly: GCA_007258455.2. Taxonomy (NCBI): domain Eukaryota; kingdom Viridiplantae; phylum Streptophyta; class Pinopsida; order Cupressales; family Cupressaceae; genus Sequoia; species Sequoia sempervirens. The sequence continues at coordinate 12,825 of VDFB02026683.1, read as the reverse complement.
GGAAAAACATCAAAATGAGTAGCAATTGTAATAGATTGCTTGAAATGTCTATTATCTTTTATAATAGGAGTAGGAGACCTTGATCTTTGTTGCATAGAAAATGATGGAGCTCCTTGATTTACATATGGAGATAAAGATCTTTATCTCACAGGAGGTGGTGAAGGAGTACACTCAATACTTCTTGCAACCTGATGGGAGGAAGATGAGGGGTAACTATGTGAAGAAGTATGACCATTTTGAGATTCAAAATAGCTAGAAGGTTCCTTCATTTTTCTAATCATCCTCCAATCATTAGCCATAATGAATTTTTTATATGAGGGAGATTTATTGTTATTATTAATATTCCCATTAGAAATATATTGTTTTAACTAAGAGACTGTAGGCATAACAGAAGGTCGAGGAAGCTTTGGAAAATGTTGTATACTAGGGGAAGCAACTATTTGGGGCTAAATATATCTATTTTTCCTTATAAGACAACCTCTAATCAAATGATCATCTTGACGATAAAAAAACATGCATTAGGCTTGTTTAAATACACTAATGACTGATAAAACTCAAACCCTGGACTTATTAATTTGATATTTTTGGTAATTGATTAATTAGGTCCATTTTTACATAGACCCTAGGGTGAACTATGATGTGAGAAATTTGTTTGTGCTATTTTTACACCATAAAAATCTTCCAAGCTATGAAATAATTTCCCTTAGGAAGGGTCTGCAAGCAAGATTTAAAAAGGGTAATTCTATCCACATAGGGTATTTGGATCTATAAGGTCCTTTAGGATGAAAATTCAATGCCAAGGCCTACAAGTAACAAATTTTTCCATATATAATCCATATGCCATATTGAAGCACAACTTGTATATGATCAACTAATTTAAATTTACATGAAACATACCCTTTTCCTAACCCTCTCAAAGTTTCAATTTCCTAGCCCTTTTTTTCCCAATTTACTTTGGCTCATTTGTAAAAATTAGATTCATATAGGATTTCTCTTAGAAAGACCATAATAGCAAATCTATGTTAACATTCAGGTATGCAATCAACCAAATCATCGTGAAGCATAAATTCTACAGTTTTACCTAAAGCCCCAATTTGATGCTCCTCCATTTCATTGAAATCTTCTCCTTCCTTGGTTATCTCAATGAATTTTACTACCTTCTCTCCAACCAAATCAATGTCATACATCATTTCTCTAGTCTTGGCATTATTATCTTTCGTTGAAATTAGGGTTGAATCTATTTGACTATCATCCAAAACTTTCGTTTGATCCCCTCTTGCTTTTTGTACTTTTATCTTTAGTCTCATTTTAGTGTGGTTTCCCTCTCAGATCTGCATGATGAGTTGATATGGTCCAAAATTGCACTAGGGTTCCATAATGTTATTTTCTATTTTGTGCGTAGTTTTTTTTTCTATCTATCCCTTCTCTTCTTTAACCTTAGTATAATATTTGGGCAATATTGCTTTGAAGGGTGGTCCCTTTTAGATTGAGAGTGTTAGGGTTTGGTCTTGATGTGTTTTAAGACAACTCACCTTGGGCGTGGTGTCTTAGATACACCATTTCTTATGTTGTTCACTTTAAAATCTTTCCTTTGGAAGGAGGTTACATCTTATAGGTCTAATAATAATAATACAACCTTCCTTCAGGTCTCCAAGAAGCATTGCTAATTTGGCAAATAATATTTTTTTATTCATATGTAAATGCTAGTGATTTTTGAGTAAATATGGGGGAGTATCCTAGGGTAAGTGAATTTTAAAATTAACATTGAGTATTACCTAGCTAGGTTCCCTTGCACACCTTACGAAGCATTGAACCTGCAGACCTAGGTTATTAAATATTATTTATTTTAAGTAGTAGGGTGGTGTGTTATGTAATAAGTCTCATTCATGGTATATCCCTTATTTCAGATTAACTTAATAGTTTCAAAAATTTAATCTTAAATTGAGTATTTAGGTAAATTTAATCAATACAAATTATTATTAAATTAATTCAAGGATGAAATTTAAGGAAATAAAAAATCCTTGTAGCAATAAGGTGTAAATTAGTGTTGTCTTTAGTGGTTTATATTAATAAAACCTTATAATAGAGGAAATTAACTTAACTTTTTTTGTTATTGTTACTCATGAAAATTGTGCAAGGAGTAATTTAAATTGGTCACTTGTGATGCCCAAATTGCAATGTGATTATTCATTTACAATTTGTTTGTGGCTTGAAACAAAATTCTTATAAAAAGATAAAGCCCTTATGGATAAATTCCAAAATGAATAAAACTCAATGAGATTAGTAAATCCCATAAATACCTTGAAGGAGAAGATTATATACTTTGATTTTATCTAATCCTCCGAGTTTAATCTTAAAATGATATTGGTTTAATTCCCAAAATCGATTCCATGGAAGGGTCATGGCTTGGTCAGGTTGAACTTTGCTTTGTCAAAGGGTAGAATCCCTTGCAATATTAATATTTCTAATGATCAATTGTTAAGGAGGAGTGAATTAAAATTAAATCATCATAAGACTAGAAATTAAGTATGTAAGTGATAAGTTATTTGTTTAAGAGTCTATTTATTAAATGGAGTTAAATTGAAGGATGCAATTGATTTTAGGTATTAGCTCTCCTCCTAGGGAAGAGACCACCTCCACTTGACATAAAAAACCCCAAAGGGGATTTATACTAGGTGGAATCCCCTTAAGATGACTTATGCAAGACATTTAACCCTAATTAGGTCAACCACCATCATAGGGTTTCTGAGAGTGGGTTCCACCACACTCAACCATGCCTCCCCACCTCTCATCCTTCGAGTGGTGTGCTTGTAATAACGTTGCATGAGCAACATCATCAAGTGCACATGTTAGGATATTATGTCGTCATGATGTGAGAAAAAAGTTTTAACATTTCAATTTTTTTTTTGCAGTTTTTTGTCTATGTCCACATGTTAAAATGTGGGCATGACACTTTTGACAAAGTAAACATTTTATTCAACTTGATGCTAACACTAATTTTTTTACTACTAATTTGTGTCTTTAATAGTTTATGCAAAAAATTAATGCAGAATGGTAGTAAAAATAACTATTGCTTACAAATAACTAATATAATAACTTATGCAAAAGTCTTGATATACAAATAAACTTTAATGTAAATTTAACAAATAAATCAAAGGTAATGTATATTCAATATTAATGTAGCAACATATAAAGAAATACAAGTAGTTAAAATTTTAAATAGATATGATGAAATGACTACTTTCAACATTAGATTTTATAGCGTTTTCAATATTAATCTCTTTATTATTTCTTGATTTAAGGACTTGCTTTTTATTAGTTGTCTTTTTGTTCAATTTTGATAAGTTAAATTTTGAATTTGTGTTCTTCATTTCATTGACTAAAGATTTTATTTATTTGTTTTTATTAGGAATTTATATTAGTTGTCTCTAAATATATGGTAAGTTTTACATGTCTAATCTCGTAGGTACAATGGTGGATGAGAGTTTAAATAAATACATAAATAAACTAGTTGTGAGTAAATTTAATTTACAAGTTGGAATATAATGTTGGCATTCACATATAGTTGATATCAAAATTAAAAAAATGTATTAATACATTGTGTATTCAACCACCTTTTATTTATGTCATACAATAAGTAAATTTAACAAGTACTACAATAGTTGTAAGTTGTCTAATTATACCAAAAAGAATTCGAGTTAAATTGACATGTTTGACAAATACAAACTAAATCTTAAATTGTACTACTTTGTGTTGTATTTGTACACATCAAATCTAATGTCTATATATTTTATTTTTAAATGTGATCTACAATGAATTATTTTTTGGTCACATACTTTTAAAAAATAAATGAAAGAAACTATATTTTAAAATTGATCCACATATCATAGATATTTATACTAATATTACATAAAACAAAATACTTTACATAATATTTAATAATATATGTATATATAATTTTTTAATAGAAAATGACAAGTTCTCATATGTTCATTTAAAGATCTCACATATCACATATTTGATAATATTTTGATTAATATATGAAATGAATATTAACATAATATTATATTAATTTATTTTAATACTTGCATACAGATTACCATGTCGACAATTAAATGAGCCCCTCTCTCCCCAGGAGTGAAATAAATTAGTCAAAACAACAAACTTTTTTAGTCGAGATTAAAAAATTTGAAAGATGACCAAAAAATACTAATTTTTGTTTTACAGATCCTATGTCCTTGTGCCGTGGACTGTTTGGTCTCATGGACGTTGCTAAAACATTCTTTTATTCATTTATTTGCCAACGGACAATTCTTGATAGGATCATCTAAATCTCGACAAAGATCATCCACCTCAGATGTCTAACTGTATTTTAACTCTTGCATAAACACCAATCTTGCATGGTGGACAGTAGGATACATGTTACATCTCCTGTTTCCTTTCCTACATATTAGGTTTTCTCAAAATACTGTCCAATTAACTGTACCTTTTCGATATAGACTTCGTTAGTCCGAGTTTTAACAGAGGATGGTGGGAGGCAGCAGCAATCAAGAAAGATGGTCTCTTCAAGGAATGACAGCCCTGGTTACAGGTGGCACCAAAGGCATAGGGTATGTTATCTGTTACTTCATTCTCATTCTTTACTTTCATTAGCTAATTTGTGAAATGTGTAACAATACCCATTTCCGACATGAATGATGTCATTTGAATTTTTTACTCTGTTATTGACTAATGTGAGATTGAATTGTAAAATGGGAAAAGAGAGATAATTTTTAATTATTCTGCACTGATATAACTATGTCATATTAATGATTTGATTTAGGTTTTGCCTCGTTTTTCAAGTAATTTAAGAATGAATGGTAAAATGTTAGGAAAGTTATTCTTTATGATTGGTTAATCAGGATTATACAGCCTGCAAAGATATACCTATCTCAAAACAATGCCACCATTTTTTTTCCTATTTCAATAAAATCTGAGAATAAATGGTCAAATGGGAAGAACTATTGTTTTAAGTAGGTAGTCAGGATTCTGATTATACGAGTCTGCAATGATATACCTATTTCATATGAATGCTATCATTTGGAATTTTGCTTTTTTCAAGCAATTTGAAAATGAACGGTAAACTTGGAAGGATTAACGTTCTTAATTTAGTATTCAGGATTATTTGCGAGTCTGCAAGTTTATAACTATCTTATGTGAATACCGTCATTTGATTTTATTTTTTGAAACTTGAGAATATGGTAAAAAGGTAAGTAAGGATAATTTTAGGAAATCGCCGAACAAGATTGTACACGGGTTTGTACGGATTGAAATTATGGAGACAATGCCAATAAGGATTGATTCCTGTCAAAAGAACAAAGTGTGTTTTAAATCTTTTGATCAATTGTCAATAAAGAAGCACCCGGAATATTATTCTGAACGAGCTTAAAGCAGGGTTTTGTATCATAGAGAATGGTATCCTACTTTGAGTTGATTTCATTCTGGATTCCTGATACCTGAAAAAATTGAAAAATTCGTATACTTACAAAAATGACCCTGTGCGGAGACCCTGGGTACACCAACATATGAACTGTTACATCTGGAATGTAGCTTAGCCTTTTCAGGAGACTATTGGCAACCAGATCTTTAATCCTCCCTTGATTTCTTGGGCTAATTAGAAAGTGGGAAGATAAGAGAAGCTTAACATAACCACATCCATTATGCCATCTAAACAAGACTAAAGACGACCATATGAAATAATTCAACTGGTCAGGGAACACCTGGGAACACCCAAGACCATGACATCCCTTTGGGATCTTACGCTGTAGGTCTGTTCACGGTGGTTCGAGAGTTGGAGTAAATTTATCAACTACAGCTCTGCTGGCACACACACATTTACCCTCTATGTTTCAAATAGACCAAAATCTGCTCAAGGGGTGAATGGCAAAGCTAAGAGTTACTGATCTAACGGTATATTTTACAATACTCCAAATAGTAGCCATATATGCCAACAGCTCCAAAGGATAGGTTAAACCTTAGGAAACTACTCCCAAATCTGAAAGAGCATAGTTAGGCCGTAAACTTATGTCTGAATCTTACCTGGTTAGATTTAATAGTTAGTATGAAAATGGGATAGAAAAACGTGAAAATATGGCTGCACTACCAGTGGGGTGTGATTCTAAAGATCGGATGCCACCCCTAAAAGATCGAATTAACTTGGAGAATTGGAAATAAGGGCCATGCTTCTAGGGTGAGTGGTCTCAAGCAATTTATTTCCTAAACCTGAAAAGAGAATTGGTAAGATGAAGCCACAACCCAACCCCATACGGTACCAAGCTCACTCTCAGGGGTGTGTGGTTTTGGGCACAATGAGTTATCAATGATTTAAATAGACTCATTATATTAGCAAAGCATTAAATCATACACGAATATCAGACAATGCACACTTATCAAAGAGGTGAAATTTACGAATCTCCTATAAAACTGGTAGAAGCTGAACATACTTTTAATCCCATTGCTCATACTTCATTATACTTGGTCAGATTTAATGGTCAATGGGATAGAAAAACATGAAAATATGGCTGCACTACCAGGAGGGTGTGGCTCTAAAGACTGGGAGCCGCCCCTAAAAGATCGATTTAACTCAGAGACTCTCAAATAAGGACCATGCTTCTAACCCCATGTGACTCAAGCTTACTCTCAGGGGTATGTATTATTATGCATAATAATAATGTCATTATCTGAAAGTCACTTATAAGCAGACTCATACAATCATTTCCTAAACCAGAAAAGAGAATTGGGCAATATGAAGCCACGACCCAACCCCATACGGTCTCACTCTCAGGGGTGTGTGGTCTTGTGCATAATGAGCTATTAATGACTGGAAGTTTAATTATAAATAGACTCATTATTTTAGCAAAGCATTAAGTCATACACGAATATCAGACAATGCACATCCACTGAAGAAGTGAAATTTATTCAGCGATAAAAATCAAAAGGAAACACATATACTAACAGGCGAGCAATAGAGATTTTAGCATAATCATGCCTGAATATCAGATACATCCACAAACAAAATAGGATCGACACGAATCTCCTTTAAAACTGGTAGAAGCTGAACCTACTTTTAATCCCATTGCTCATACTCCATTAATTTAACAACTGACAGATTCAGAATTTTTACTTTTAACCCTATTAATCAAACCTTGCTAATTTAAATCATCATAATTAAAAATTTAAAACAAGCCTATGAATAGCAGAGTACACAAAACCCACAAATGGAATTAGTGTATAACAGTTTCATATTACCATGACACTGGTAGAAGTTGAGCCTTTCCTTTAAACCCTCTCAATCAAACCTTGCTATTTTAAATCAACAAAATTAAAACAATCCCATGAATAACTGAGTATGCAAAACCCATATATGGAAAGTAGAGCATAATAGTTTCATATTATCTTCTCATATATGGAAATGAGGGTATAATAGTTCATATACTGCACCAAAATAAAACCATAACAAAACCCATTTGCCAAATTAAGACAGCATTGGCGGTTTTAACTGTTAATAATTCTAGAATATCTAAACTTCAACGATTTACATTTAACCCATATGTCGAGATGGGTGAGCTAGGTATATATAAAGAAACTAGAAAAAGTAAGGATCTAAGCAAAATGGCTTATCTACTGTAAACCTGGAAGCCCTTCTGAGCCGCTAAAATTTTTGTTGCAAGCCCTAATCAGCATTGAATGCGTCAAAGTTGTATACCCGCTGAAAATCTTTCACTGGCACATACTGGAACAACCGCTTCAGGGAATCATAACCTGTCTTCACTAGGAAGCGATGATACCAATAACTGGCCTCTACACAGTCTGGAAGGAAAGGTAGGTATTCAATGGCAGGATCTTGAAGTCGCCTTAAGTCTTGAGGACGAGGGATTCCTTCCCCCAAACGGGCAGCTTGCAGAACTTCTTCGAGGCCTCCGAGTAATGAAGGTTTAAAAACATCCCTGGCTAGGTTGGACACCATTTCCTTAGACACATGCAGATCCAATAAGGATGCCACAAACCTTGAGGGTATATCTGAGTTCACACGATACCTTTCGCTAGAACTCAGAAAACTCTTGCCTAAAATCATCTTAACCACCTTCATTGTTAACCTATCCTTGTCACGTTGAACCTTTTTTAAGTGGCAATCTGTAATCTGGCCCAGGAAAGCAAGCTGGCTTTTTGAGCAAGTCAGCAAAATTGGGGTTTCCATCTCACGAATTTTCTGCATTTCTGCCCTCTGGTAACTGACTAAAATGGAATGCGAATAACCCTTCCATAATGAAAACTGAAAGCCATGAGTGCATACTTGAGATAACCAGATACAATCTTTCATGGCTGATAGCTCACACATGACAGAGGTCAGTTTACGCATCAAAGCTTCTAATGGGACTGGGTATTGATTAAAATCTCATCCTTAACAGCCTCTCGAAACAATGAATGCATTTACCTCCGGGTGGCTCAAAGCCAATAGCCATCACATCAAGAATTAGATGGCGGCGTACTTAACCGACACATTCAATCAAAGATCAGTCTTGTCTTTAATCAAGGTTACCAATGCCATCCCTTTCCCGTGTCCTCACTTACCACGTCATCGACCTCATGGCATACCTCTTTATGAACTATCCAGAATATCAAAGCACATGTCCAAGGAAATCAAATGCACAATGATATATGACAGCGGGTGGACAGGTGGCAGACAGACAGGGGTGCATGGGATACTACCCGTGTTGCACGCAAAAGAAAGGCTCATTACTCTTAAATAGGACCTACCCCCCATTTTCTGGGTAGGCTTATCTATAAAAAAAATAAAAAATAAAAAAAATAAAAAAAATGACCCTGTGTGTATTCACAAAGAATTAGGGCAGAGGGAATTGGGACCAGGGATCTTTCTGTGCGTGTGTGAGTGTCCCCTCCGTCCCTCCCTCTACTGCTTCCTCTCTCACTCTCCGTCTCTCTCTTGCTCTGCCCCTCTCTCTTTCTCTCTCTTGGATTTTGAGTTGGTTGAGGCGCATGGCCTTAACAGTTAACACTAACCCACACTGTTAAGGATGTGGAGTTGGTTTTAAATTTTAAGGTATATAAATCCAAGGGAAAAACTATTACAGCAGGGAGCAGAAAGGGAAAATGTGGAGTAGCAACATTGTTTCCCTATCTCAAAGTGGTGAACATCTATATGGTCAATGTAAAAAGTGTATAATGTGGTTGTTCCATCTCTTGATCATTGTCTAGATGGGTTATATGTAAGATGGAAGCTTTTGTTTTGATTGGAAATTTTTGATCGTAGACTCTTCCATCCATCTTTTGCCTAGAGAGAGCACCACAGAAGAAACAACAGGATTATTCATTTTGGAAAGCAGTTAGAGGTAAAAAATAATTAAATGATGATAATGATCCATAAAATTTCTATTGCCGACTGTGAAGATTAGTATTACTTTAAATGAAATCAGCTGGTGAGAGAGTGTTAGTGTAAAACTACTTAACTTGACTAGGTTTATGAAGGTCTAGTTGATGGAATCAATTGCCATGGGCAAGATACAAGACATAAAAAGTATCCGACAATGGAATTAGGCTTAGAGACCCCTGGCTAACCATGGTTAAAAGGGTTAACATTCTATTTTTTTGTATGCTAATGAGGCCACCCAAACACATGACCAGGTCACCCAAACAGAGATAGGCAATTTTTAGCTTGTCATCCCTCAAAACTAGGCCGCCTCACTATCAACTAGGTTGCCCCATTGTTGACAAGGCTGCCCAAACTAAGGTAGAAACATTTTGGATGAGTTTGGAGACTTCCGAGTAGACCAGGCCGCCCAAACTCACTGTAAGACACTAATGATCATTTTAAACCCAAAATAAATGTTCCTAAATTCAATTTAACTTCCAAGGCATAAATACAACATCATACATTTACAATTGTGCTTGACACCAACACTGAGACACGCAATTAGGGCTAATCTACTAACATTTACAAGCGGATTACAATCCGTCTCAGAGAGAGGTTCTTTTAAAATTTATATTACATTAACAAAGGGAAAGGACTCAAATGTCCTTTTAACATCAAATTACATTGCATTTAACCAATTTCAAAGCAAATGAACAAGAGAGAAGGAGATATTGATGTCGCTTTTGCTTCTTGAACCTTCAAACCCCAACGATGGTTTCCACGCCATTTACTGTGTGAAACCAATAAGGTTCACTCCTAACATGCTAGGAGATGGTCACATGGCCCAAACGCACTCACACAAGACACTTGGGAGAAGGGTATACACTCACGTCAATCATAAACATCATAATACATATCACACAAGAAAAGCAAGAACAATCAATCATCTCATGATGGTCCAGATCACGTAACCCATTGGCATGAACACAATGGCATATCCAAACACTCTCATTGGGCACATTCATCAATGGAGGAAGTCATCAAGAATCACAATACTAAAAGGACTAAATCCTAAGATCAACACATTTGCCGAACTCAAATTATGGCATGAAAACCAATGCAATAAATTTGATTCAATGAAAATTTTGAACATAATCTTAAATGATTTTTAACAAGATTTCATGAAGGAGACTTCAAATCCCCCATTCCAATTCATTCAAATTCACCTTAAAATTTCAATTTTTCTAAGTTTCCTTCAATCTCAAAAACCAAGAATTTTACAAATCACCATTAAAATTTCACCAAAAATTGAATTTTCAAAATCGAAAACTAATGATACCCTTTGGTAGCAAAAGTGCCCAACACTCCTTTTAAGCCATAAACCAATCATTTTGCAGAATTCTCGAAAAATTGGACATAATAACAATGTATTTTGGAAAATTTACAAAAATTTCACATACAATATAATACACTATCAAAATCTACGAAATGAAAGACGTTGGGAGGTTTTTACCCTCCACTAATCCATTTGCAACCTTTTGAAATGAAAAACAATAATCATTTGAGAAGATATTGAAAACTTACTTCTCAATTTAGCAAAATTTGAAAAGAGAAGAACTTTAAACACACGGATTCACAGATCCACACACAAGCATGTTCCCCTACCAATTCCTATCCGGATGCTTCAAACCTCATCCAATTTTCCCTCCAATTGCTCACTTAATCACAAAAACAAGAATTTGGAGAGGAGGGGTTTTCCTCCCCAAATTCCTCACAAAAGGTTAAGACTGGCTCGATTAAAACACAATCACCAATTTTGAAGGTTTCATTTAAATGTCAATGTATATGCCATAACACATACCTGCGATCTCATTTAAATGTAAATGTGTATGCTGTAACACATACTCGCGATCACCAATTTTGCTGAGCATGTTAGACTTCGGGAACTCTTTCCAAACCCATCCCTACTGAAGGTGGTCATGAACTTAGGAAACATGCATTCAAGACAGACCACATCAATACATTGTATTTCAAAAACCTCAAGCTGTTGGTGACGTTCTCTCAAATCAGCATACATAAATGCTACTAAACTAGGTACCTTTGACATCAATGACAAAATGTTCAACAATCTCCCTCTTTGTCATTGATGGCAACTCCTTCTGAAACTTGTATTGCTCCCCCTGACTCACTACTCCCCCTTTGACATCAATGGCAAACTGAACAATCTGCATAACTGAAACAGGGCTGATAAGATGTGACAATTAGAGCTCCCCCTAAGTGCAAATAACTACTCAAAGATGGAGTGAAATCACTCCCAACTTCTTCCGCAAGTATTCAAATGACTCCTTTGGTAGAGGCTTAGTAAATATATCTGCAATCTGTTCTTTAGTAGTGACAAATTCCAACTTAACTTGCTAATCACTAACTTGTTCTCTCAAAAAATGATATTTGATAGGAATATGTTTAGTCCTAGAGTGCATAACTGGATTTTTTGAAATATTAATGGCACTTGTGTTATCACAAAAGATAAAAATAAGATGCTCATACTCTACCTTTATGTCCTTCAAAGTTTGCTTCATCCATAGGACTTGTGTGCAACAAGACACTGCTGCAATGTACTCCGCTTCAGCTGTAGATAAAGAAATAAAAGCTTGCTTTTTTGCTCAACCAAGATACAAGGCAATCTCCTAGAAAGAATGCACCTCCGCTTGTGCTCTTTCTATCATCAACACATGCACCCCAATCTGCATCTGTATAAGCTATGAGAGTGAAATCTTTGCCTTTTGGATACCACAACCCATAGTCCATAGTACCCTTGAGATACTTGAAGATCCTCTTAACTGCATGAACATGTGTGTCTTTTGGAGTAGCTTGAAATCTAGCTACATAACCCATTACTTGCATAATGTCAGGTCTAGTAGCTGTTACATACAACAAACTTCTTATCATAGACCTGTACAAAGTTTGGTTAGCATCTCGAGACTCATCATTTTTACTCAACTTGCATCTTGTCACCATGGGGGTACTTACACTATTGCAATCCTCCATTTTGAACTTTTTCAATATCTCTTTAACATACTTGGTTTGAGAAATGAATATGCCCCTATTTGATTGACAAATTTGCAAACCAAGAAAGAATGACAACTCATCAAGCATGGACATTTCAAACTCCCTCTACATGTTTGTGGCAAAAACTTGACACATCTTCTCACAATTGCTTCCAAAAATAAGATCATCAACATAAACCACTACAATCAACATATGATTACCTTCTTCCTTGACATAGAGATTTCTGTCCGCTATCCCTCTTCTGAAACCTTGCTGCTGCAAATATTTGTCCAGTCTAGCATACCATGCACATGGAGCTTGTTTAAGCCCATAAAGTGCCTTCTTTAACTTGCACGCATAGTTCTGAT